>JANHFJ010004678.1:0-11116 GCA_032468195.1 Cerberus rynchops | reverse complement strand
AATCACAGCTTGAACTATCTTGCTTTGCATGTAATGAGTCTATCTCATATATTAGTTTCACCTTTTAAGTTGCATTAATGAAATAAATGAACTTTTGCATGATATTCTAATTTTCCGAGTTTCACCTGTAGCACATTTACACAAGTGTCACCTTGTAGGGGAGATGGGAAGCGTAGACATTTAATAAATAAATAATAAAGTTCATTTTCAACAATTATCCTGACATCTTATAGGGATTCATTAATTTCAGGAGTACTAGTTCTAGTTCCAATCTCCTTCAGCCAAAGTATGACATATTCAGAGCCCCACCCATTCTAATAACTGTAGTAACTAAGCAGGGTTGCTCAAATTAGAATACCAATGACTTTTCCTACTTTGACTTTTCTTTCTTTGATTATGTTGATTGTTATATGGAAGTTGTGTGCTGCTGTTTATCAAGGGAAAGTCAGTTGTCAGGAGTAACCAATGATAAAAATACAAATATCAAATCAGAACATATCATGGTAATCAAAAGTCTCTACTGGACAATGGATCTCCAAAATGTCAGTGAGCAGAAGAAATCAGAACAAAGGAACTGGAAAGAAATAATTAACAAGCTAACATGCAAAACATATGGTAAATTGCCATAATATCAGAACAGCACTTTTAACTTTGCTGCTAGAAGGTCATGAAAATAATTGACAGCAAAGTACTTTTTTTTGTGCTACTCTTCTGCCTTTCATAATTTTCACTTAGCACTGAACTGACATTTGGATTACTGACATTTAGAAGACCATACATAGAGATAGTATTTGATGTATCTGCTTCTTTTACAAACTGCTCTTGTGAGTCCTGGAAAATAAGTATTTAGTTTCTGTTGAATGCACCATATTGGCTCATTTCCAAGAATGAAAGAGGAAACTTTTATGTTCTTCATTGATCCATTCTAGAAATCATTCTAGTGCCACTTTTAGCCTACAAAGCTTTAAAATTCTACAATCATATTCTCCTTTGTTCCTTGTTAGTAAAAAACGAGGACAGTAATATGATTTCCAATGCTCTACTCAAGCAGGAGATCTATATTATTTAAGACAAATTGTTAGTTCATGCACATTATAAATGTCTGTGGCAAGATGACACTTAATAGAGCATCAAGACATGCTAGGGACTGCATGAGACTTGTGAAATACCCAATCCCACTATAATAGGAGGAGGGAATCTATTTTCTTAAAAACTATTGGTTTTTTAAAAAGTATCACTTCCACAGAATCAATTTAAGTTTTATAGAAATTCATTAAAATGGCTTTTTAAGCCAAGTTATTGAAGTAGCGAGAGTTAAATTAAAAATTTAATGTATATACAATATATAAAATTATTGAGAGTTTTCCTTTATTAAAACAACATTGTCATGATTTCTCTAAAATCAAAACATTCCATTTTATTCAAACTCAATGAGCTCTACTTAAGAAATTGCATCAAGTCCCTTAAGGTTGTATGTCAAACTTTGCACTGTGCCATGTTCTTGAATTCGTAATGATTATGATTACTGAATTTTGGCAACTAGAGAATGGAATGCTGCTCCACTTCCACAGAGAGAAGCCAAGTTGTCTCCTGTTGACAGTTGCTACGAGGCAATCAATAGAATTTCTTGCCAAATCACTTGGAAATTCCCCACAGCAAACTATCCAGATCCATGAGATGCCTAGTACAGACTATCCAAATTAAGTGTCTAATGGACAGTTCGTGTCCTTTAAAAGTGCTTGCCAGAATTGCAAGATGGCTAATCTCATTGTTTTTGGTGCTTAAACTTGAGGAAACCTACATCTACATCTTACATCTCCTCGTGGGTAGCACCATCTGAGCACCTGTGTGTGTGAGCTCTCATTCTCTCCCTTTTCAGAGTGGTTCCCAGGAACCAGTCTGCTCACCAGTTCCATGATCTTGGCTGAGACCATTGGCTCTGCTTTTGAGCCACCTGCATCAGAAGTCTGCACTGTTAATTTAAAATCTAAGGCTAAGGTCACCAGCAACTTGACAATAAAGAGACAGGGTTGGATCCAGCACATGGAAATAGGAACTGACAGTATAATATTGAGCCTCCTTTCACTAAAACAGTCTGCCTGATATCCAATCCAACACTATGTCAAATCTAACCCATAATAACAGTGATTTGTCTACTTCTCCCATTTAGATGGAAACTATCTCAAAATGCTTCTCAGTTGCTATTATAATTCTCATTAATTCTTGCCAACAAAATCTTGCCAACCCAAAAACCTCCCATTGTCTAACATATTTAGAATAAAACATAATCCATTTTAAACCTGGTATTTCTATTCCATGTGTTCAACTTTTCATTTTTTCAGTGGGAAATCTGCCAGTTCCCACTGAAAAAGTTAAAAGTTAAAAATAGTTGCACACCTCCAACTGCAATCATATTTTTACTATAGCCACATTTTAAAAGAGGCTTTTAAAAATCAAGCATCTGCTTAAATTTTCTAATCAGTATTACTATTTTTTAGAACAATTAGAGAATTACAAAATATATTAATTTACTATAGAACACTTATTGAAATACCCTAATTTCTTCTGGACACTGCAAAGATTAAAAAGACAGGGAGAAGACAGGGAGAGTTCTAAAACTATTAAAAAGAGATCACCTATCCAAGATAATAATAACAAGCAGCATTAAATGTTAAACAAAGATCATCTAGTTTATCCAACTCTGACCATTAATACATTCCAAAAACCAACGTGCAAAGTACTTGGGCGAATATGTTAACTGTTGTCTTTTGTTTCTATGATCTGTTGCTAAAGCAATAGTTTGCTAAAAATACATTCTGTCAAACAATTACACTGCATTAAGGAAAGGAGAGGAGAGGGGAGGGGAAGGGAGAGGAGAGGAGAAGGGAAAGGAGGGAAAAAGAAAGGGGAAACAAGGGGAAAGGAGAAAAGAAATGGGAGAAAGGGGAAAGGGAAAGGAGGGGAAAGGGGCTTATGAATATTCCTCACAGATCACAGAAAAGAAAAGCAACTTGAACTGTCAAAATGGAGAATAAATAAACAGGGACAAAACAATGAAATTACAAACTTCAATTTCTCCCTAGAATTCTGTACATTATTCTACCCAATTCAAGGAAGTCTCTGGGTACATGTTTAATCTAATCAGCCATTATCCTGGTGGTGGTTCCTTTTTAGTGGATTTTAATAACAATTTTGATAACTGCTTTTAAACCTGCTATTTTGGGGAATAGAATGCTCATTTATTTCCCCCAGGGTAGGTATGTATCCCAAAGCCATTGTCCCAAGTGAGGTTTATTGCATCAGTAGTCAAACAGGCAGCAGAGGATAAGGCTTGGACAATGCAGTCAACCAACAGGAAAAAGTTGTGTTCAGGACTCTACAATAAATTCTGTAATACACAGCTTCAATTTTTTTTCCAGTTTCCCCTGTTCTTTATAAACTGCCCTATGGTTTCTAGTTAAACAACATTAGTTTATTTACGGTGACATATATAAATTGCATCCAATCCTTAGTCTGCTTTTCCTAGTAGAAGGCTGTATTTCTCAGCTCTTATTTTCTTTTGTTTAAGACACAAATTATATGTAACCCCCAAAGATAAAATATTAATGCTTTCTATAACGCTGCAGTACACATCTCCAGTCACCTCTAATGGTATTTGAGCAGCATTCTGACCTAATAGATAATATACATAAACTAGTATCTACAACATGTAGAGTTTCAGATCATTCTGTTCTAGAATTCATTTGAGAACAATAACTGTTCTAGGGGGTAGAGGTATAACTCAACCTTGGAATTTTTGTCAGTTGGTTAGCTTATCTCACAACCCATCTAGAAATTCTTGTGAACTAGGCACAAATGTCTTCTATCCCTTAGAATAGTCTCATCCACTTATCATTTAAATGTTTATTTTTATAATTCCATTGTTTTTGTTCTTGTTCATTGCCTAGAGTTCTGGTTTTTAAACCTGCTGGTACTTGCAATCTATAGATATGTGAAAAATACAACTCATGACAACTAAATAATTACAACCTCCTATATCAAAAATATCAGCTCTAATTATCTTCCAGTTTCTATCTGGCATTGTTGTAATTATCACATTTTTCTTCTGAGCAGAAAGTAATTTTTGTGGGAAAAAACAAAACCTATTATAATATGTTCAAGATTTTGACTCATCTATGGCCAAAAAGATATATTCTTGCCCATTCTGTGCATTTGTAGCTGCCTAAATGGGTTTTTTTTTCCCAGTACTTCTTGTTGCATCTCAGCTGGAATAACAACTCTGTTACCATAGAGAATTAGTCCCTGTGATACCATAAATCTTCTCTCTTCAAAGAAACAGTAATATATTGAGTGTGGTAACAAGATGTTTGCATGTGACAGCCAACTAATGTGTATAAAGTTGAGCACTGTTTATAGTCCTGGATAAGAAGCAATAACGTGTGTACACACTGAAGAAATCTATAAGAAACATGGCAAAGTCTACAATATTTTTTATGCTTAGTACCTTTCCACTTCTTCCAAAGCAGTGTTTTTCAAACTTTCCACAATCATAGATTACTAAATAAAACTTTTAACAAATGTGGGACTATCCAATTAAACTAACATCTCCACCCTACATGTTTATTTTTAAAAGCACTAAAATTCCTGTTTGTTTTTCTTATAGAAAATAATATAACTATATTAAATGACAATTATTGTGCATGCCTTTCCATACCATTTCATTTCAAAAGGCCTTTTTAGAAAAAACACATTTATTTTATAGTTGTAGTTGGTACTGGATAAATAAATAAGGTCTGATCTAACCAGGTGATTGGTGATGAATGAGAAGAAAAGTAGCTAAGATACTGAGAAGGCACTGAGCAGTTAACATAAGGAGACTCCAGGTCTAACATTTGGTGTACTCTGAGGACCACTAGAAGCCACTCTGAAACTTACTGTTTTAAGATCGAATGTTTTGCCTGGATGATATTAATTCTGAAGGTTATTTTTAACCATTATACTGTATCGTCTCTACATTTTATTACTACATAGTCCAAACTTCTACAATGTTACCTGCTCTGTATATTGTGGTTATTATTCCAGTCTATTAAGATACTTTGAGAATTGTTCACATATTGCAATATACTAAGACTTTGGGCATATTATCTATCTGGATCTCAGATTATTCTGAAACTGTGAACTATTGGCATCAACAATCCTGAAACAAAACTCTGCCTTTTTTATATTTGCTACCATCAGCAACAACAACAGTATACCATATCACTGACATCATTAAACTTCAGCATCAGTTTCAGTTGGTGGTTTGATACTTCTGCAAAATTCTTCTTTAAAGAAAGATTTATTTTAAAGGACACAAGACCTCTATCAGTTCATAGAATAAAGCTACTACAAGCCCCCAAAAATACATTTGGTTAACTACAGATTTAAGAAAGTTAATTTCTAAAATAAACTCCACTGCAGATGGTTTTGGACTCATTCCACATCTGTTTATGGCAGGGGTGTCAAACTCGATTTTATTGAGGGTTGCGTCAGGGTTGTGTTTGATCTTGGGGGGCTGGGATGGGCGTAGCCAGCTCGATGTTGGGAAATTTTTTTCTACTTGGGTTTTCCATCTGTATCTCTTCGATAGTTCCTTTGGACGACCTTATTCTGGGTGGAGTTGTCCCATTAAGATTCTCTTGTCTTGAATCTGGCTGTTGATTAAATTTGTTATCATTCATATACCCCTCCAAAGTTTAAAGCCATCTGCATAAGTAACATCTGGAACAAAATTTTGTCCAAAATATCCAGAACTATTTTTTTTCTTCATATGCTTATAAAAACCTCAGCAGTCCCTAGACTTTTATATCCTTGGATGGAAAAACACAGTATCATAGCTCACATTTCCTAAGGGCAAAATATTTATAGTTTCCCAAACTACAGAGTTATATATCTTTATGTGTGGCAGCTCTGATGGTTGCCATAACATCTTCTCCTAAAAAAATTATTTCTGTTTAGCTTGCCTACTCCAACCCATGCTTAAATATTAGTTTGTAAACCTATATGTAAAAGAAAGAGCATGATATTCACTGATTTCTCTATACACTGAAAATCTTAATACTTTATTTCAGTAAAATATTCCTTCTCCATTTCTTCTGAAGGTGAGGATGTTTTAACTTACTCAATGCTTATGAGTTTTTAATGAATTTATCTCTCACTAAATTGTGATAACTACTTCCAAAATAATTTCGGAATATATAACTCTTTGTAATGCATTTCACATAACAATGAAATGATTCTTTAGACGAATTGTGGATTATGCATGTATCTATCTAAACTCACAAGGATGTTAATATGAAGAATTTCTGCCAAAAAATCCCAATTGTCTCCACTGAAATTAGTGGAATAACATGCAATCTAAGTTTTCCTGGACTCACAACTCCTGCTCAGACAGCAGCTAGGTGCTGTGGCCGGGAGACTCTTTGCTCAATGTTGTATTGTGTGCCAGTTGTGCCCATTCCTGGATTAGGAGTCCCTGTTTATAGTCACTTTTGTCCAGGTCAACTATTGAATTAATGTAATGCGTGGTGTTACCCTTAGTGATCATCCAAATGCTGCAACTAGCATAAAATGTGGCAGTATTGGCATCATGTGTACTCTTTAATCAGTGCATATTACAGCTTTGTTCTCATGTGCATTATCTGTCATTATGCTTCCTGGTTCAGTTCAAGATGCTGGTAACATATGGCTTTATATGATGTAGGACCGATTTATTTGAGGAATCGCTCTCTCCATTTACATCTACCCATTCCATCAACATTGCCAAGAGAAGCATGTTATGGATCCAATCTATGAAACAGTGGCAGGGGAGGGGGGGGGGAAACAGGAAGTGAGTCTTTTTTTCCACTGTGCTCATGTAAGATATTATCCCCTTAGCCTTAGAATGGTCCCAACCTTCGCAGCATTTAGAAACACATGGCTCTCTAGCTGTGCCTGGGGATCTGGCATTTTGCAGTTCACAGTTTTTACAATATTGTGAGACACAATGATTGCCACTGATCACGTTTATTTTTGTACAATGCAGATATTGATGATTTTTATATGCTTGTTTAACTTGATCTGATTGTTGTTTTTAATAGTTGAGCTGCCCAGAATCATTTAGGTTGAGATGTGTGTCCATTCAAATTGAAAAGATAAAACAAAATAACTCATCAAAAATCTTTAGGAACATCTGTAACTACTTAAATACTTATGCATTGTACAATATTTTAAAAATGGATTTTTAAAAAAAAAATTAAAAATTCTATATCTTTGGAGTAAAGATATAGAACTTTCATGCCATAATATAAACTTTCCTACAAATGATAAATGTATTTTAGTATTTCACATATGTAAGATTCATGCTGAATATTAATTAGCTAAATATCACCTTAACAATTTGTAAAAGCTAGATCGATCAGATTATTCAAAGAAACCAAGACCTATGCATAAAAGAAGTAACTATTATGGATTTAATCAGAAAGATAGCTCTGTTTTATCCAGTACTTGATTGATACACACACACACACACACACACACACACAAAATCAATCAATCAATCAATCAGTAGGTTGAAATCTTGAATAGTGAATTGACTTCAGAGTGATAAAGGGGGAAATTCATGAGATTTTCACTATCTCCTACAGATACTCCATGATAATTGGAGTTCACAACTGATTTTATTGATTCATTCCTGTAACACCGCTTTCCTATGAACCGATGCATTATATTCTGCTCTGCTATAAACAAATGTGAAGTCTTTACATGTAAAATCACTAAAAAATAATTTATGAACAAATGTATTTTTTGGCAGTTTTCTCACTTACCTCATTTGCTGGAATATTGGCAAAAGGCTTGATGACAGCAGCTAATGGAATTTGAGCCTGTTTTGCTAGGTCTGAAGTTGAAGGAAAGCAATAAGAGGTACATCGAATATAACGAGGACTGGAATTACCTGAATAATTCCAAATAGTGACAATGTTAGATAATAAAAACAGATATGCTTTGACCTTAAAATCAGACAATATTCCTTCACAAAGAATGAAAAATAAATATCTTTTGACTGAGTTCAACCTAATAATAAAATCACTGAGGTTCTGCTCCTCTCATTGAAATCTTTAGTGCTTCTCTAAAAAAAAAAAAAAAACTAATAGGGTGAAACTCAGAACTATGTAAGTAAAAAAATCATTTTTTCCCCAGTGTGGTTTCTCCTCCTTTCCAAGCCTAATACAATTTCTCCCAATAAGCTGGGACAGAAAATTTTCAGTCCCACAGAGAAGATTTGAACACTCTTAGGAATGAAGAATTGCCCAAGAGCTCCTTTCCAAGATGGAAGCAACCAAGAAAATATTAAGTTTTGTACCAAGAAGTTTGGAATCAGTTGCAAAAATATTAAATCCCTAAAGGAATATAAAAAAAATGAATTCACTCCCACTAAAGCTTAGTTTTTAACCAAACTACACAAGTTATTTGCAGAAAAAGCTACATTAACGTCAGTGTGGCAGAATTCCATGAATTCACAAAAAAAGCCTTTAACACATTGTACTCCTGTCATTTTGACTTCTAGATCAATTTAACAAATATTAGAGAAATTAAATAGGAATATTCAAATCAATACAAACTGTAATTCAAGTTCACTGATTTTATCTATTTACCTTGATCTTGAATCAGACAATCCGTTGTAACAAGAGGTGGGACTTGACCTCTGATATTGGAAGCATAGGTCTGACCTCCTCTAGAAACTTTATCATTTTCAATTACTTGAATCTTATGGATAAAAGTAAATAAACAATATAAGCATTGGAGGCAGATTTTAATTTTTTTAAATTAATGTTTACAGACATGTTACTACAGTTCAAAAATCAAGGCAGGTTTTATAGATCAAGAAAGCAAAAGGTGCGCTTGGAAGAAACCTTACGAATGCAATTTCAAAAAAATGAAAAATCTTATATATTTCAAAAATGCCTTTAAGCATTACAATAGTACAGTAATTGATTCAAACTCCCTCCCATCTTTCATCCATGGTACTAACATTCAAGTCTATATTCAAGAATAGTTTTTGTTCTCCTCAGCTCTATAAAGTATTGGCAATCTTAGGGATTTTCTGCAGCTAATCACAAAATTACAATACACAAAATAAAATGAGCAGTTAAATGGCACAAAAAAGTTTAACCCAAGCTAAAAGAGGAAAGTTAGAACATTGTTTTTTTTTTAAAAGAGTAATAAGAATTATATTTCCAAGTTTAGAATGAAATAAACCAAGAAAATTCCTCTATATTAATTCAAACATCCCATCTGAACATTTCAAGTGAATGGGAGCACGCCAACAGAACAAAACTCCACTATTTTAAATGTCTTATCTCAGAATCAGAGGAAACTAGTAAAAATGCTTGCTGCTTTGTTTGCATTCAAATATCCTGAAAGTAAATGGGAATTATACCAACCAATTTCCAGAGAAATTTAGCAATGATTTTTTGTAATCTCTCTGCATAATTGTTTGAATTATTATTTATTTAAATTACCCCCTATGCTTTTTAAACTATAGTCTGTCTATCAGTTGGTAAGATATCAGCATTCAAATTACATCTGTGGTCCTGGGATAAAAAAAGCAAGGAAGCAAGAGCTTGTTGAGCAGAATATTCAAAACAATATGGATTTTGTTTTCAGCTACTCTGTTTTTACTCTAAGCACTTAAATGGAATTCCAGGCTCAGAAGATTTGGGACATGATACAGCTTGCATGCCACATCCAGGGAACCAAAAGAATGAAATTCGTACTCACTGGGCTTGGAATGGAATCTGGATCAAGTTTTCTTTGCTGTGGTCCAGCTAATTGTGCTGGACCTGAGGGAAGGCCACCTGGATAAGACAGTTGTGCCCCTGCCATTGGAGGACCATAATTTCCTGCAAAAAAGGTGAAAATCTCACCAATGTTCACAACTTTATTTTATAATCCCTGTTTTCTATCTGTTTTGATTTTTATTAAAGAAAGTTTAAAACAACAACAACACAGAAGTAAAAAAGCTATTCTCTGTTTAAAAGCTCTACTCCAAACAAGATATAGTTATTTTCTCTCTTATATGATGGAGAAGGATAAAGAGAGATCTCTATAAATAAAGATCTCTTGGAAGTATTTCATGGGAAAAACAAAGGAGAGAAAGGTTTAACATAGGTAAAATAAAAGCAATTGTTTTCTTTAAAAACAGTGAGAAGTAGATGTTATCCAAATATGAAGATGTGGTGGTAATCCTGCTGACTATTGAATTTTCTATTTCAAAGTTGTTTTCTCTCCTTTCTGCTGGTGAGTGTGTTTGCTCAACATGCATGCTGTCTATCAGTAAGTTATTCACCCTATGGACATCTGATTTAGATAATACAGCAAACACAGATCATTTTCTTAGTGTATGATCAGCAATATTCTGGTAACTGGCCAACTGCTATCTCCTTAACAATTATTTTACTATAATACTATTAAAATATTATTTTAACCAATTTATATGGGAGTTCATCTTGCAAGAACAACTCTAGGTGGATCATGTAGACTTAAAAGCTCAAATACAGTAACTGGTAACACATGTAAATTGTGGTATTCAAAGACACATAAATTATTTGCAGATAACACATCCATCTCACAGACCCTAGGACTTTTTGACTCCTACCCTTGACCGCGCCTGCTTCTCCACCAGGGTTCTGCCTCCAGGCATTCACCTCTAGCGTTTCTCCTTGGCTGAGGTGCCCCTAGCTATTTGCCCTGGCCAATGGGCCACGGTCCCTCCATCGTCCTGGGCTTTTTGCTGCCCAGGACAGTTAGCCGCCAGCCAATTGGCTAGCTCGTAATACTGGCAGCCAGAACCAAGATGCAATTGCAAGTGGGGGGGAGGTGCTACAGCCAAATGGTCTCAGGCGCTTGTTAGGAGAAGGAAGGGGAGGGGGTGGAAGCTCCCCTGTAATTTACTGTGCCCCCCTAATAACGAACGGTAAGCCGGCTTCATCCAAATGGCAGGGGGAGAAAGAAAGAAAGAAAAGGGAGAGAAAGAAAGAAAGAAAGAAAGAAAGAAAGAAAGAAAGAAAGAAAGAAAGAAAGAAAGAAAGAAAGAAAG
>JANHFJ010004677.1:25455-36645 GCA_032468195.1 Cerberus rynchops | reverse complement strand
TTTCAAGCAGATAGGAATAGGTTACACGAAACAGCCCTGTTTTTGGAGCAGCTGATCTCTGCTTTAGCAACAGCATCTTCTGGTGGTCAGATGTGTAATGCCACTGTTTGGAAAGACAAAGTTATTTGCAGCTTTACTTTAGCACTTAGCAATAGTACTTAAGACTTATATAGCGCTTCACAGTTCTTTGCAGCCCACCTTAAGCAGTTTACAGAGTCAGCATATAGCCCCCAACAATCTGGGTCCTCATTTTACCTGTCTTGGAAGCATGGAAAGCTGAGTCAATCTTGAGCTGGTGACAATCGAACTGCTGGCAGACGGCTGTCAGAAAAAGTAACCTGCAGTACTGCATTCTAACCACTGCACCACCACGGCTCTTTGAAGAGTCAGTGCTAGCACAATGATCAGGTTGTTAGTTGAATGAAAGCCAAGAAAGCCTGAATGCAGACAACTGATATTATCTGCTCAGACAAAACATGTGGAAATAAACAATATAGCTGCTTACTGGTGATTCAAAATGGAATTATTAACAGTCAGGTTTTTCTCTGTAACGGTATCTCCTGGATGACTGGGTATATATTGTCAAAGAAGTGAACTAGCATAAGCTTAAGAATTTTACCTTCTTCTGTAACTACAGGTTATCATGCCAGGGTCTTCGGCTTTTCAAAAATTTAATTAAACATTGCGAAGTGAGCTCTGTTCCTGCGAAGGAGTAAAGCCAAACATTAATCCACTGATGAATATAGAAAACTTGATAACTATGCTTGTGACCAACTTCAGTTTTTCATTTATCTGTTTGTTTATAAATTGAAAAATCATGGTCCTTGTTTACCAGAAAACTTAATAATGCTGGCATTTAAGGTTTAACACATGAGCCCTTCCTTTCAAAGAAAAAAATCCTAATCAGAAGAGCTTTTGTTGATGTACATGCTTTCTCATCTTTTTAAAACAAGAAACCAGAATTGTTAGACAAGTAAAATATATTACTTCCAGGGAAATATTTGAACCTGCGTAATTACTCATGTGATTATCTGAGTAAGTGGCACTTTGCATTTGTTGGCTTCTGCCTTGTTATGTGCTGGAGTTAACTTTTTATATCACAACAAGCTCCCTTTGCTTCTAAAGGAAAATCGGGATTAAATATAATGAATGCATAAATAATATAACCCCTGGCAGATACTATTAGAAATTACAGAGCCACTGCAGATCACGATGGACTTTGAAGAAAGATATCACATAAATAGCAATAGCACTTAGACTTATATACCACTTTGCAGTGCTTTACAGCCCTCTCTAAGTGGTTTATAGTTTCAGCATATTGCTCCCCAACAATCTGGGTCCTCTTTTTACCGACTTCAGAAGGATGGAAGGCTGAGTCAACATTGAGCTGGTGAGACTCAAACAGCCTCACAGGATATATATGTAGGATAGATATGTTTGGTGTACCAAATGTTTTCCATCTGTAAGTTAAGAGGTGGAATATACAGATAGTCCTCGACTTATGATCACAGTAGGGACCAAATAATTTGTTACACCCCATTTTACAACCTTTTCTGCCATGATCGTTAAGCAAGACATCATATGATCTGAAATTGTGACGTTCCCTGCTGGTTTTCCTTATTGACTTTGCTTGTCAGAAGCCCCCTGGGAAGGTTACAGAGGGTGGTCACATGCCCACAGGATGCTGCCACCATTGTATATGCAGCACAATTACCAAGCACTAAAGATAAAATCACATCCCTGCAGGAATGCTGCAATGGCAGAAAGTGCTCGAGGTTGGTCCTAAGTCAATTATTTCAGTGCTATTGTAAACAATCGTTAAATGAATGGTCATAAGTTAAGGACTCTGTATAAATTTAAGTCTTGAAAGTGCACTCTTCTTTTCCTAAATAGCCACCCACTACAATGGCACTTAATCCTCGCTCATTTTTTTTCTCCTTATTCCTGGTCCTACAAGATCTTTACTTTTCACGTTATCTTCCTTCTACATTCTTTACAACAAGCTTCATTCAACAGTTCTTGCATCTTCTGACAAGATTATGGTAGCTAGGGAGATACAACTTCCTCCATCCAGTGCTGTTGAGACAATTCAAAGATCCTGCAGCTTCTTCTGGACCTAATTTCCATTAGTTTCTGCTGCTATTTTATCTCCATTCCTTATCAAGTCTTAACTGACAGAGTTAGGAATGATGGTAGGAATGATGGCCCCTTCTGTGTTCCATTACACAACCAGAATATTGTGATAAGCAAAAATAACAATAGAACCAATAATAATAATAATAATAGAACCATAACTACAGAGAGATGCTTGGAAGAGAAACTTTTACAGTTGGATTATGTAGCAGTTGTTGGTGAATAAAACATTTGTACTGTTTACCATAGGAAGGCGATAACAAGAGGAGACTTAGTTTCTAGAGCTGTAAAACCATGAGTTCAGGTAACAAAAGTGCCAAATGTGTGTTTGTTCTGCCTGCTTTTTCTTACATAATTGATTGTAGATCGCAATTGGAAGCTCTTCTTTGAACTGTACCATGATTTTGGACTGTGATTAACTTGCAAAATTAACTTGCAGAGTTAATCAGGTTAAAATTCCAGTTTTAATAGTTTCCTCCAGCAGCAGTAGACAAAGGCATGGTAGTTTTGAGATGAAATGTTTATTAGTTGGCTTTTTCTTTTCAATATAACTTGACTGGCTGGTACCAAAATCAGTACAATAGAATTATTGGCTGTTCTATGTGCATGCATAAATGCATGTTCCCAAGTCATAGACTGGTGGAAAAAATATAATGTCATATTGCTGCTTTATTTTAAGGCATGCTATTAAACTAACATGACTTCCAATTATGCTTTATCCTAGTGCAACATCCATCAACTGAAGAGTCAGCCTTGCTGGAGCAGCAGTCCTCTGTGAACTATCTGAGGCCTAAGAAACAACGGCCTCAAATGTTAAATTTAAGTGAAGTGTCTGGGATCTTGCGATCCAGACCAGCCAGACTGGACAGTCCTTCAAGCAACCGCTATGCCGGAGACTGGACTGCTTGTGGAGAGAACTACTTTGTCAGTCCCAAAGAAGCTCTGAACGAAGCAGACTATGATGATGTCCCTTCAGAAGAGGCAGAAAGTGGGGACGATGGCAGCAAAGCGGATGCTTCCAGAACACTGCTTCGGCGGCCCATTTGCGTATCCAAAGAACGTACCTTTCAGGCCTATCTGACAATGCAAACAATGGATTCTGCAGTGAACCATCAAGTTAACCTCAAAAACTTGCAAGAAAGCATTGATACTCTGATAGGAAACCTGGAACGGGAACTCAGTAAAAACAAGCTCAATATGAGTTGTTGATCACTTTGCTTTGCCATGGCTCCAGTTTTGTATGTCCCTTCTGTTGTATTCCACCAGGAGAGAATAAGGAAAAGGATCAGTTTTGGATGGGGGTGGGGGGTGTCTGTATTATAATTGCATTGGGCAATGTTGGAAATCACGGCGTAAGTTATGCATTCATATTACAGTCTTGCTTTCTCCACCATTTTGAAAGCATGTTACTTTTTATGAAACAAGTCTGCAATATTCCTTGTCAAGGTACTATGCACTTAGGAAATTTGAACAGTTTATCGAAGATATATAATGCCTCATCTCTATCTTTGTTACACTGGAACAGAACACTTTGTTCCTGAAACTTTAGCCCTGGTACGGATGTTCTCCCAGAAGAGTAGATTAATATTGCTACTCAAGTGATAATGTGCGGCACAAGTGGTATGTAGATCACGTTCTATTATATTGACACCTTTTCACTTGCAATGCAAAGGCTGCTATGGGGAAAAAGGCTTTTTGATAGTTCAGTTGTATGAATATTGATGTATTCCTGGAGCAACACTTTCAAGCAACTATTTAAAACTGCAAAAATATTTTTCTAACTTTTGTCTTGTAGATATTTATATGTGAAAAACATTAGGCGTGATTTGGGCCTTTCTAGTTGAGGTACGTTTCATTGCGCAAGATAAAGAGTTTCTTCTCTTACTCCAATCTGGTGCTCTGAACTTATGTTAAACTACAGTTCTTTCATTTCCCAGCATAGTGATAATGATGGTGTGTGTGTGTGTGTGTGTGTGTATGAGAGATAGAGGGAAAGAGAGAGATAGAGATTGAGATTAAAAATCCAAAAGGTGGGGATAGATTAGTATAGGAAATATCATTTCTTCCCTAGAGAGCAATGCATTAGATGATTGTGTAAAGTAAGGCGATTGTGCACTACTTCTATAGTTTGCCCAACCTTCTGCCCCCATGCCAGTCAAGTAAAACTGCTGATGCGGGTGGATAGTATTATTTATGCCCTATTGGAGATGTTATACATGACAGCACTGTAGAAAAGAATACATGTAGCTCAGGATTGAATTGTAGAGTCCTTGGTGCTTTCTGAGTTTGGCTGTTTGCAAATGTTTATCCAGCTAAGTAGCATCAGCGTTTTAATGGGTAATGAAATATCTGAAGCAAACAGTCATGCTCAGATAGAACCGCAGGACAGCCCTGTGGCCATCTGGACCACTCTAGATCTGACCAAAGAGAGCTGAAAAGAGACTTGTCTATTGTCTTGTCAAACACTAAAGCAGTTGTGGGATACCCTGGATAAAAAAGTGGTTGAACACTGAAGTATATGAAGGCTGCAACCAAAAGCATACAAATTATTTGTTTATCTATGATAACAAATTGTTTTGACACAATGGCCTATTTGTCACACCTTTCTGAAATTCTTTGTGAAACTAAAAACATGTTTCTGGAGATGCTTTGGAGACTTGATTGCTTGGCAGAGACCCTAGCAGCTACTCTACCAAATCAAAACATTTTTTTATTGTGGTCCAACAGAGTTATTCTACCAAATTGTCCACAAATATGCACATTTAAAAAACATGTAACGACCTTAAATGCAGATCTTTAACCTGATCAGTGTAATGTTAGCACTGTGCATAGGCAATAATCAATGCAGTCCAGAGTGCTCAATGTGTTAAAGCATCTCCAGATAAAGTGACCCATGCTTGGGCATTATTAGATCAGTCCCATTGGACTTATGACCACAATTGGGAATGGAATTTTGGTTGCTAAGCGATGTCATTCAGCAAGTCATCACACGGCCAAACCTGATTTTACAGGTATTTTACTATGGCCGTTAAAACAAATCACTCTGCTTGTTAAGGGAATCATGAGTTTAGTCAATCACATAGACATAAATGCAAGCCAGTTGCCAAGTGCCTAAATGCTGATCACATAACGGGGGAGGGAGAGTAGTGTGATGATTGCAACTTTGAAGATGGATCGTAAGTCATTCTTTCTGAGGCCTTTGAACCATCATTAAATCAAAGGTCAAAGTTGAGGAGTACCTTACTGTGTACCTTGTCCAGTTTTTGCCCCAAACAGGGAATTTTCTGTTATGCTAATGGGAAGTTCCTCAATTTTGATAGTTGTGCTGCTTCTTTGTTTTATAATAAAGAACCACTTATTATATACTTTAAGCCCCATTCCCTTAATATATTTCTACACATTTATCCATTACATGGAGACCCCACCTAGAGAGTTTGCCTCTTTTTCAAAGGTTGATATGGATGAAGAAAGTGCCTTTTAAAGTAATGTAGTAATGTATTGCCTGAAACATTTTGAAAGTCTTCATTCCAATAGGTCTAGCTTCTTTAATCCCAAGAATGTCCTTAAGTGCTAAACTGATCAGTGCATTGTTTATCTTGACAGGTTTCTTAAATGAATATTGGCAGCTTTTCCAGTTTGCTGTAAGAAGGGTAAATTCAATATGGATTGGTCTGCAGATTTTTTATATTCACTGTAAACCAAAGTAAATACAAGCCTGATACAAAGTTAAGTTCTGCCTGCAGTCAAACAATAAGACCCAAGCAGCAATAAATTGCAATCAATTGCCTCTTTAAAAAAGAGATAGTAATAGAGTATTTCTTAAATGGTGTTCCTTTAAAAATATCAGTTAGCAAGCAGGGAAACTGTTATCTTTTAAAGAGCATTTTGAACACTATTTGTTTTGCATTAACCTTCATCAGCTGACATCTTCAGTTTGGGGATCACAACTTCCTCAATTCCATCTAGGAATTCTGGGAATTATAGTCTTAAAATAGCTAGAGGAAAAGGAAAAGGTACCCTATATTATAGGTCTGGTTTTCCCTGTTTATTTACATTATCAGTGCTTGTTCTTTTTGTTATGGACCTGGTACAAGTGCTATTTAATTTGTTCCTTGATATTGACTATTATAATTATTTTAGCTATTTATTGACAGTAGGATGACTGAATTTGGAGCATGATTTTTGCCACATTTTCCTTAAAGAAATATTTCAGCATTTTATACAGTCTGGTTAATTTATTATGATGATGATGATGATTAGAGTGGCGGAACACAACTACAGTCATTTCAATATAGTGATACAGTTTAAAAACATATATTTTAACCTGAAGCATTTATTGATAAGCCGATGTATTTTTTTAAAGCATATGTACAGGAAGTGAATTATTTTTGAACTATGTTAATTCTGAATAAAATCCAAAATTGAAAATAACTTGATTTTGTATTTTTGTAAAATATTATTTTGAGAATACATTTTAAAGATAAGACTATTAACTTGTGTGAAAAGAATTTGTATTTCCAGGATTGTTAGTCTGCTTCACTATGAAATGGAAGAACACAGACATCATCTAGTTTGGGTGATGATATGGAGGGACAAACCTTTCACAGTTGCTGAGAGTAGATAGCCCTTTTATTATGTCAGAGTATATCTTGTCCAGAATCCTGTGAAGAAGAATAAATGAAGCGGAGTGGAATGGGATGGAATCACTACTTCCACTCAAGAGTAGATGTCATTTTTTCATACTCCACTTGTTGCAGTCCTTGGTGTCAAATCGGTGCACTTGATGGCATGAACAACATTGGCAAGTCTACTTTAAATTATTCCAATGTTTAAACAATACAGCCAAAAGACAAACAGGTAGATGCAAGCATTTTGTATTGACTCATCAGTACCTACATTACAATAACACAGTTAAAATCAGCCTCATAGAAACTTATAGGATTTATTTATTTATTTATTTATTTATTTACAAGATTTCTATACTGCCCCACTCCCGAAGGACTCGGGGCGGTGCACAGCCATCTAAAAAGAAGAACATAAAAATTAAAAATACCATTAAAATGAATTAAATCAGTGGGCCAATAAACCAGATTATAAAAAGGTTAAAAATTTAAAACAATTTAATTAATTAAAAATGAGCAAATTTACAAATTTAAAACCCCGTTAAGTGTTAGGCCAGACCGGCTTGCTGGAATAAATCGTTTTTTAATGTGCGGGAATTGAGCGGGAATTCGTTGTTTACTAAATTTAAAACAATTCACCCCCAATTCGTCCCTTTTAATAATTTAAGCAATACAGCCAAAAGACAAAGATAAATGCAAGCATTTTGTATTGACTCATCAGTACCTACATTACAATAACATGGTTAAAATCAGCCTCAAATATAAGATCTAGCAAGAATATTAAGTTTATTCCAATGTTACTGAACATTCTTTAAATAGGATGTTCTTGCTTTACTCCTAACATGCTTACATTTTGACTTCTCTAATGTTAGAAATCAGGATGTAAGAGCTGTGCACAAATCAAACAAGTTTCATTTTTATATTCAGTGATCTGTAACTTTTTAAGATATGCCCCTTTTAAGAGATAAGACAGTCGCAAGCATATTAATGCAGCATCTCAATTTCCCTGCTGAATGGTGACTAGGACAAGACTTTATGCATTTAACATACCGAACAAAACAAATGTATTGCTTTTAAAAATGTATGTCCCCATGTGCAAATGGGCAGCATAGGTGTTTATTAAATCTGCATTATGACACTACAGCAAATTAACAATAAATATTGCTTAAGTATACATTTATTGTACATAATATAGGGATAGGGAAGAACAGCATATACACGTTTGCTATCTTTGGCCATTCTTAATGACAAAGGCACAATTAGCACTGAAATAAAAATAGTTGGGTGTCTGTTTCATGGAAGGACTTGCAGTATAAATTATATATGTTAGGAGTCACAGCTATTTTGAAGTTGCTCATTATTGTTAAGTAGTCGTAAAACTACATGTTTCTCGAGGGGCTAAATTTATCTGGTCCCTTGATTAATCCAAGTCGAACCAATATGGCTTTTTCCAAATCCAAAAATTCTATATAATTTTGACTGGTCTGTTCTTCCATTAACTCTCTTGATCGTTGACCACCAACCACTTTCTGCAAAGAGAACAGAATAATGAATGAGGCGAGGGGGAGGAATGATAAGAAAAAACAGACATTTTTTCTGAGTCTCACCAGATTCCATCTTTACATTCCTGAGACGATACCTACTTTCAAAATAGCCAGCAATATTGTATGGTAAATATTATTTTTAAAGTAACTTTGTACTCAAGAGAAGTCCTTCGGTACCGGGTGGCTATAATAAATGTAAATTAATAGTCATAATATTTTAGAACAGCCTTCCCAGCTTGAGGCCCTCAGAAGTATTGGGACTACAACTTCAAGAATTCCAATGGTTATGGGATAGGCATCTGAGATCATAGTTCCAGTTTGGCTGAAGGGCATCGTGCAGGTAACCCTCAACTTATAACCATTTAGCAACTGTTTGAAGTTGCAACTACACTGAAAAAAAGTGACTTACAACTGGTCCTCACACAACCATTGCAGCATCCCAACAGTCACGTAATCAAAATTCAGGCACTTGCCAACTGTCATATATTTATGCCAGTTGCAACATACCAGGGTCTTGTGATCACCATTTGTGACCTTCCCAGCTGACTTCTAACAAGCAAAGTTAATGGGGGATACTGGAATGACTGTGTTATTCACTTAACAACTGCAGTGATTCTCTTATCAGCTGGAAAAAATGTTGTACTATCAGGCACAAATCACTTAATTATCACCTTGCTGAGCAATGAAAATACTGGTCTCCATTGTGGTTGTAAGTCAAGGATTACCTCTACTGGGGAAGATCAACTCCACTGAATTTCCTATCTTCAACAGTTGCACAATTGTCTAAAAGGGTATTGAGACTATGAAAATAGAAAATCGGTTGCTAACTCATGCAGGCAACAGACCCGCATAGCCATTTCATGTCTATGATGTTTAATATTACCAACAGTCACATGTTGGTATAACAATGTGGCAAAACTGAATAACAGGGTCAACAGCTTTTCAAAAACATATAGCAATAGCACTTAGACTTATATACCATTTCACAGTGCTTCACAGCCCTCTCTAAGCAGTTTACAGAGTCAGCATATTGCCCCCAACAATCTGGGTCCTCATTTTACTGACTTTGGAAGGATGGAAGGCTGAGTCAACCTTGAACCTGGTGAGATTCGAACTGCCAAATTACAACAGCCAATCAGCAGAAGTAGCTTGCAGTAGTACTGCACTCTAACCACTGTGCCACCATGGGTCTAGGTAGATCATTCCTAGGGAGAAGGGTTATGCACATCATATCTGGAGGGAAAGTTAGCTATGCACTTTATTTCCAGTTAGAGTCATGACTTGGTGGTGTCAGTACTGTATGATGTTTGATTTCTTTGGTGACATCATTTATTTAACAAACAGCTAGGCTGCCATCAAAAAAGGGATATACTACATCTACTATTATTTGAATGCATTTCATTTGGAACAAAATTCACATATTTAAAAGGTAACAATCAATGCTTAAATATAAAAAAGTTATAAAACAGCAAGATGTTCAATCAACCTATAACCATTAGTTGTCCAACAACTCATTTTGTGGGATCAAATTTCAAGCAGCACTTTAATACTTATGAATGCAGGTTTTGATTATGTGATTAGAATGCTCTTATCACCTTTTACTGAATGGCATTTTTTCCCCCAGAAAATGTCAATTAAATCTAAAGGTTTGAAGGAGATAGAGTGCAGAAGAGAAAAAAAAATCAGTCAAAACACATTGCTCCATATTTATTTATACTCTAAATAAGATGATTGTGCTGTAGCAAAAACAGAAAGAAAACAATGTGTTATTGTACTTTCTAGCTTGTCATAATTTGGCCTTGGTTGCAGTCACACTCCTGGCTCTTAGAGAGTGGTTTTATGTTTCGGGAGTTGATTGATTCAACATTCATGGAAGGTGATGTGGGAAGGAGCATCTTTTGTTTAAAATAGTATATCTTTCACAATTTCAGGTATCATAGTAGTCAGAAACATCATTACTTTCAGGATACTATTGAACATACCTGTATTGTAACCTCTTCCAAGAGCTGGCCAGGGACGGTGATTTTTCCAGAGGTTTCCTAGGTACCAGTCACTCTGGTTCTCTACCAAACCAAGAACCTGCTGGCCTAAAAATGCACAAATAAACAAATCAAATCAAAAGTCAAAAATCGACTTGTAGGGAGATACCCATAATATATAGACAAGTAGATGCAAAAATGTGCATACTGCACATTTCATATATGGAATGTAAATCTGTTTAATGTAATTACATTTTAGAACTGACTCAGAAATATAATGAGTTATATATTCAACAAAATAAATACAGAAAAAAATGCAAGTCCCCGCAACTATGTGATCATAATAAATAAGACACTTATTAGAATTATCCGGAGAATGTTTTTTATGGAAGATATGAATATATAAAAATCTTTCAACCTCTTCCTCCCTTCCCCGCAGAGTTAATCAAATGCCATTTAATGATTTGTTACCTGTAACAAATTTCCCTTATTCAAGAAAATTCTAAGTTTTTCCAAAACTGTTTTTAGAAAGTAGAATTAATATTTTACTTTTAATTAAGATAGTTAAAAATGTTCATCAGTTCTTTGTTGTAACTACACCAGCCTCCAACAACATTCAGTGATAAATAAATTTGTAATATTTTCCAAATAGTACAATTATATTTACAACAAATCTTTCTGCTACAGAAAAAAAAAAGTTTACAGAATTAATTTATCTCACCTTTTAACTATCTCTCTCTTTCTCTGTCTCAACAAGTCTTATATAATCAAGTTAAGTTACAATGTCAGGATTCAAATGGAAATTTCGTATGGAGGGGGGGTTTATGCATGTTAACCAGGTTTTAGGTTTCAGGTTTTGAATCCTGACACAAGATGTGTATTGAAGCTCCGACACAGGATGTGTATTGAAGG
>JANHFJ010004675.1:8801-20337 GCA_032468195.1 Cerberus rynchops | reverse complement strand
AGATGAGGATGTTGAGGTTCTCTTTAGAAGTGACCAGGATGGACAGGATTAGGAATGAGCACATCAGAGGGACAGCTCAGGTTGGATGTTTTGGAGGCAAGGTAAGAGGCCAGATTGAGATGGTTTGGACATGTGCAGAGGAGGGAGAGTATTGGTAAAAGGGTGTTGGAGATGAAGTTGCCAGGCAAGAGGTCAAGAGGAAGGCCAGAGGAAATATTTGGATGTGCTAAAAGAGGACATGAAGTTAATTAGGGTGAGAGTAGAGGATGCCGAAGATAGAGTTAGGTGGAAACAGATGACTTGCTGTGGTGACCCCTAACGAGAACAACTGAAAGAAAAACTCACATTTGTATGTGTAACATACATTTGTAAAGAGGAGCTACCATATCCCTTTAGTAATTGTATTAGCTATAGGTAGCTTTAGAAAGCAAAGTACAGGGAACACTATACTGTCTTTAATTTTAATTTATTAAATTTATGTAGATAAAACCAGTATATACTTTGTTAAATCTGTATCTGTTCCATTTATAAAATGTTCAAGCTTACTGAAATGCAAACAGATTTCAATTCCTTGCATATGAGAAAGCAGAATAAAATTCTTGTCTACAATATAAACATTGACGTTTTAAAGTACTTATCTATGGAAATTATGTAAATACCGTAATAAAGTTACTGAATAAGTCTATAGACCATTTCAACTTAATATTTAATAAAAGTTGTCTTTGCTCATATTAAGATGAACCTGAGAATTCTTAAAACAGAAACTCTACATTTCATCAATTAAAAACATGTTTGCCATATCTTATATTATTTCTGTATGCATTCTATATCTGCCTACATTCCGTCAACAAAACAAAGAAAATACATTAGACTATATTTTTAGATTTATTTTTTCCTGAGAGCTATATATATATTGATAATTGAAGTTTTGTATTCTTATCACTGTGAAAGTTACCGTCTAATGAAAAAAGTATAATATCTTTCAAGTGAGGTTTGATGTTAAAGTAACACTGAAATATAGCCACTGAAGAGTAGTATATTCTTCCTGAAATTAAGCATATATGCTATGTGCAGCAAGCTTGTTGGAGTAAAAGAAACAGTCTGATCTTCC
Source organism: Cerberus rynchops (assembly GCA_032468195.1). NCBI lineage: Eukaryota > Metazoa > Chordata > Lepidosauria > Squamata > Homalopsidae > Cerberus > Cerberus rynchops. Next base: position 19,226 of record JANHFJ010004675.1, on the reverse strand, counting down.
AAGAAACTGTTTATTTACACTCATTGTCAAAAGGCAGCTTGGCATATCAATACAAAAATAGTCAGAACTGAAGCATGTGGAGAAATGGATACTTGTCTTTCTATCAAGTTCACACAAAAAAAAACCTATTTCCATTTCCCATTTTTACTTCCTTAAGGAGATAGCTAGCAATGGGCTCTTCTGTAGGTGGGTACAGGGCACAATTTGGTTTTCTATGAACCTGTTGATACTTCTTTCTACACTAGTAATTCCATAGATACATGAGATCAGTTTTCACTGAAGTCAAATGTTGTTAATTAATAACCCCCGTTTATCATTCTGTAGTACTTCCAAAACAGGATGCATACAAACCTATACATCCATATATAACCTTTCTCTTTTATACAAATGGTTTTCTATATTAAGCTATTGTCCCTTAACAACTGCATCTACAGCTGTGATTGACAGATTGTGGATAATGTGCACCAAGTACTTTCTTATGAAGCAAAATTAAAGCAGCAGCCGTATATGTTCTCAAGATGCTCTGGTAACTACCAAAGGTAAATGGATGGTGGGGCTTACTGGCATTTGGGGAAGGCTGAACTATTCACTTTTACATATTGTTTTTGTAAGGGAATAACACTATTTACATGATACCCCCTCCTTAATTTATTGCTTTTATGATTAAACACATTTGTTCAAAACCAGAACATATTTGTAACTTTCTCCACAAAGGGTACTTTTGACACAAACTAAAAATTGTAGAGGTGGTGCTATAGGTAGAGACTTATTATTGCCAGCCTGCTACAAAGAGTATGAAGAGGAGCACCAAGAGCCATTACTACTACTAAAAGAATATGTGATATAAAATTATGGTATAGTAATTAGTATAGCTTTAAAAGAGCATTGGATAAATTATTGGGAGACACACCTATCAGGAACTATTCATCCCCAAGATTCTGTATTATTTCCATATATCAGTTCTGGGTGAATAATAGTGGGAGGATTATATATCTCCAATCAGAGCTATCTGACTGGCCACTGAAACAAATGCTGGACTATGGGCCTTGGTCCAAATGGGGTCTCTAGTTTTAATTCCATTGCTGCTGGGCTTGAGCCACAACTTTCTTTGTCTGGCAAGCTGGGAATGGAATCTTGTGTTAAATATATATGAACCAAGTTATGCTTGATAAATTTTGTCTAGTTTTCAACTTTTAGAAAAGTTATTAAGGTTACAGCAAATCAACTTGAGAGGCTCCTGGAAGAAATAGATTATTTGGGCCTTTTGTCAATTAGGATTCATTTATAATTCTGATGAACCCTAGACTGGTTGAGTGATCTTCCTGGTTATTCATCCTTCAGCAGAAATTGATACAATGAAACACAGTGTCCCTCTGGACAATCTACAAGGGTTGAGAGGTTCCGTTGCCATGCTCCTATCCAAATTGCAGTTGTAATCAGTGATCATCAAAAAAGTGCTCAAGTTCGTGAAATCAAAATATGAACTGAGGTCTGAGTGCTCTCCCCATCATTGTTAAATTTCTACATAAAACTACTGAAAAATATCACTTCAGGGCCAATTTTCATCAGTATTTTGATTAATTTTAATTTTACATCATCACCCCAGGATGAGCTGGGAATAAAGTCCTGAACTGATTCTAGAGGCTGTAAGGGTCTGGATGGAGACAGAAACAAGCTGACAGACAGAAACAAATTGAGATTAAATCCTGCAAGACATAGTTACTAGTCATGAGTAAACATCTGGCCAATCTGTTAACATTAGTCCTGATATTGATTCAGATTTTTATACTCTTCCCTCAAGGGATGTTTTTAAACTGCTTCAAACAGCAGCTGAATGCTATGGCAGGAACTTCAGTTAATGTTTACAACGCTACATGACTAGAATGAACTGTCATAAGTAACTCACACTTGATTACTACAACTGGATTTTACTACATACTCCGTGTGGGGCAATAAAAAAGTGCAATTGGTGTATAGCAATCAAAAACACTAGTTTTAATAATGCACTGGTTATCAGTGGATTCTTGACTCAAGTCAGAGGCTCCCTATTAGTGGTAAAGTTATTTTAAATGCAGCATAAAGAATAAATCAGGCAAGAGGTCAAAAGGAAGGCCAAAGAGGAGATATATGTATGTGCTAAAAGAGGATATGAAGGTGATTGGGGCGAGAGTGGAGATGCCAAGGATAGAGTTGCGTGGAGGCAGTTGATTCGCTGTGGTGACCCCTAACGGGAAAAGGGGAAAGATGATGATGATAAAGGATAAATCAAAGAATGGTTTGTTAAAATTGAATTTGCTTGCTCTGCCTGGTTATTGGGAAAGATTGTGGGGAGTGGATTTAACAAGAGACAGAGGGTGAGTCTTTTAGCAGTTTATTAGTAATTCAGTTAAGATAGCAAGAAACCTGGGAAAAGGAATTTCAAATCAAAGAGATTCTACCTTAATGAATTCAGTTTAAATAAGGGTGAGAAATTCCTGTTTCCAAAATTCTGCATTTATCCTACAATTCACATTAATGATATCTTAATTAATGAAGTCTATATAGTTTTTGCTGTTTGATATTGCCTAATTCAGTGAGTATGATAGTTATCCAGAGTTGAGAATATCATACCCTCATATGGTACAAATGTGTGGGGGATGGATTAGATAGCAAAGGTAGTCTTCACTTTCTGAAATACCACTCCTTTCCTGAAACATCATGGCTCCCTATCTAGTAGTCTTCCATAAACAACTACAAACTGTGTTTTTCAACAATCCTATAGCTCCAGTTGATTGAGAGATGGTGCATATTATAGGCCTGGTAATCTGAAGGTTTGTACTGTTCTGTCTCCTTTTTAAAAAAAAATCTGCAGTTTTTCTGTTAAAACACAAAACCAGTAGTTTACATTTTGTATTTACTCAGAAGAATCAAAGACTCCAGGTTCAATAGCAGCATTCAAGATACCCAAATGCATGCCTATCATTTTTATGTTCAGTCTTAAACTTGATAGATTATTCATTACTTTCAAATATCACTTATTTGCAGTGTCTCTTTATGTACAAATAAATATAGTATTTTCACCACATCAATTCCCCTTTGAACTGAAGTAGCTGCTGGTAAGCAATAAATTGCTAAAGCATAAAGCATGAAGTCTTCAGAACAGGTGTCTTTTCTGTCCAATTGTTGCGACGCTATTCAAGAAGAGCATTATTTATTCAATGATTATCAGCATTTAACTAATTTTTTGATTTCTGTAAGTGGTGAGACTTCTTCGCTACACATGAACTGTTCCTGAAATAAAAAACCCAAGAATTATATATTAACACATGTATTATACACACATATACTATACACGCACACAAACATATACACACACATATACTATATATACCTATACTATATACCTATACTACCTAAGGCTAGTATTAACTAAATATAAACATCTGAATAATGAATCATTTATTTAATGGCAAAAAGTAACTTCCTGATAAAACAATGGTTCTAAAACAAGATCTCTGAAAAAGAGGCTACTTAATACCACAGGAAAACAAAAACAATTCAGTTTTATAAAAATACAAGAAGGAAACTGCCCCAATATTATTTCTACTAATATTCTTTTGTGAATCATTATCTTGTCTACCAACCTCTATTTCAAAACTATCAAGTGATGACAGGTGAAATCATTCATATAGGTTTGAAGCAGATAAGATAAAATGAGTTGTGGTACAAATTATTCACTGAATGTTTTGACTGGACTACAGTGAATCTATAATTAATGAATTATAATAAACACTGTATATACAAATTATAACGAACACTGTATATACATATTAAAACAAACAATTAGGTAATGGGCCTCTAGGGATTCTGTGCAATATTTGCTAAACTGTGTTCTTCATTACTAACTTTAGACTGTAAGCTCAATTCACTTCATTTCAGACCATACTGACTGGGATAAATATGTATTTTTTTTAATACCTTAGTTATTCCATTAATGCTTTAAAGAATGCAACCATTTTCTGAAAATCTTTCTATCAGGATCTATCCATCAAGAGCTGCAGAAACTGTTGACCTATCTTTGCTTTATCTTTCTATTGTGCAAGATGATTCATCTACTATAGTTGTGACAGCTGAGCTATTCACACCCTTCACAGATTGACAGAATGCTGAGCTATTCACACCCTTCAGAGAAAACTGAATTTCAAGGGACTGTTCTTGGTTTCCTAGAATACTTATGGGCAAGAAGCCAAAATGGTTAATTCTCTTTCTTGAACTTAATTCATTTGTATGATCTAACCATGCTATTGGAGACATCGTTTTAGGAGAAGCTAATCCTTCAAGCTTCCAACTAGTGCAGAATTAATGCAAGTTTGCTACACACTCTTTAGAAGCCACATTGAGAACATCCAAGAGCCAGGCTTAAAATGTAACCACCTGTAAAAGCAGTCTAAAACAAGTACATCAACCCCTGCTCATTCCTCACCTTATCGTAGATTACTTTGACTATAAGTGAACAACTTGGGCAGGTTGCCACATCTTCCCCATTCTCCAGATCTTCCTGTAATAATACATAAGAATTTGACCCCTTAATAAAGCATGCCATTTAATGTGTAAAAAGAAGAGGGCAAAATCCAAATCCTGTCTGCTAGATACTTCTGAAATAACAGAACACTTCTCACAACTGTATGGGGTCTCAATTCACTGAACACTTCCATTAAAGTTTGAATTGGTCAGTGGTGCCGAACCTTTTACTTACCAAATACCGAAAAATATGTGCTTTGCACGTGCCATCCACACTTGTGTGTGGCTCCTCCACATGTACTGCATGTGCAACCACACCATCTGCGCATGCATGCAGCTTTTGCACATAGGTACTCATGAGCAATCATGTGCATGTGCAGGACAGCTTCAAAGACCAGCTGGGTTTCCTGCTGCAATCACGTGCATGCACAGTAGAAACCCAAAGACCAGCTGAGTCTCTGCAATCATGCATGCATGCATGCACAATCGCATGTGCATGGAGGTAAGTTGACTGACAGCTTGTGTGCCCAGCAAGATGGCTCTATGGGCCACCTGTGGCACTTGTGCCATAGGTTTGCATCACGGGAATAGGTAGAATATCAGGGCACATCAAAGCTGGATTCAGATCCAACTGTCCATATGCTAATTTTTCTGTCAAAAAGCAATTATGTTTTATTCACCTTAAAATCTAAGTATTTTGATTTCTAAATATGTCTTCTATGAATCTGCACAATATTACAACTGGTTGAGCACCCAAGAAAGAGTGAAAAATGTTAATTTATTATATATAATCTCAATTTCAAATTTTGTTTTGGATTTGTCAAGAGAACTCCAAAACAAAATTCCACTAACGTTTTCCCTAAAGGCCATGAATTCAGCTCAATAATTCACTTATTAATGACTGATTTAAAAGTTTAATTTTAAAAACCAGTTAAATGCTTAATTTTTTCAAACTCTATCCTGTGAGATCAGCAGTTCAGATATTTAGACATTTTTCTAATTTTAGTTTAGGGCATATGTTCATCAGAAGGGATCTCTGATGATACATCAATAATAGATCTCAAATTGCTATGATCAGAAATGAATTTTTATCTGTTCAAACATATCCATACAAATTATTTCCCAAAATCATAGTGTTGAAATGCACAACCTGGGTAAATGTGGACATTTCTTTGGAGGACCCAACCATTTTGTGACATTCTGAAAAAATCTTTCAGCTCAGAAAAAAACATTAAATACCTACAATAGTTCCCTCAAAGCTGAATAATATCTATTCTTGCCTCAAGAACATAAAGTCTATGTTATTTGATGTTGTATTAGTTGATTTAATTTTGTGCTGAGATTAAACTACAGGTCCTGATTTTTTTAAACCCAGGTTAGGATGTCACTGCATTAAAATTGCTTTGGTCCATCCAAGGCTTCTCAGACTTATCAATCTTTTTTCTTTTAAATTTAATAATATTATATACAGTCTGCCTTGCAGAGCACCAAACATTGGCTATGTTTGAAAAGCTCTCTGTTACAATTACAATATTTTATAACCACCCTGACTGAACACAGGAGACACATCAGCCCTTCCTCAACTTGGCACTTTCTAGATGTACTGGCTACAACTTCCCCAATCATATTAAAACAGGAGTGCTTGGAGACAATCTGTATTTTGAGGGTTTGCTCCAACGTGAGATATGCTCACGTAAAAATGTATGTCACACAGCAATGCCTCTTGTCCATAGAAATGACTGTCTCACTCATCTTCTTACCCGCGTAATAAGAAAGCGGTCTCCACAGGGGCACGGATAGCTGTAGGTCTCCGTATCCTCATCGTACTCGAAGTCTTCTATCTCCACTTCGTCGTGGAAAACTGACATGTCGCAACGCGATTCTCTGCCTCCCTCCGACAAACGTAGCCAGCGCCGCGTGCCCAGGAAAACCGGCAACGGCACTAAAAAAAAAAAAAAAAGCAGTCTAAACCTTCACCACCACCATATTTGTTCCGGATTGAAGCCACGAATGATTTCTAGCCAATAAGTATTCAAGATAATGAGACTTGACAACAGCTCTCGTCGCATGATATCCAATAAGAACTAGCGAGGTAGAACGTGTGCTAAAGACTAAAAAACAAAACCATAGAGCTGTAAAACGATGGAAAGAAGGAAACCCTGCTCATGGCTTCGAAGGCGGTGTCATCCCGTTAAAAAAAAAAGTGACCAATGAGGCCCCAGGTTGAAGAGGGTTCTGTTCATGTGTTCTTGCTGGGGCGGGCAGCACACCAGGATTTTGGTTTATGTAATAACAAAGGGTTCCTATAATCCCACTCCTAAATTATAGAACTAGAAACTGTAGAGAAGTTTTCTTCATCCTCGGCAATCTTACAATGTGTGGACCTCAACTTTCAGAGTTTCGTAGCCAACAATTCTGGGAGTCGAAGTCCACACAATTTAAAGTTGCCGAGATTAAGAATCATGCACTTTGTTCCTTTGCTTGAAATTAAAAGCCTGTTTTTCACCTCCGTGTGGGACGGTCTCCTCCAGCCCCCCCCCCGGCGATCATTTCTATTGTGCCCACAATAATATCGCTCTGACCTTGGTTCCTCTGTAGAAATTATCTATTTATTCCCTTCTTTTAAGAGTTAGGCATAAAAAGTATGAAAAGGGGGGCGGGACATAGGCCGGCAAAACACGAATCATTTAAACCGGAAGTGCCCAATTTAGAGCTGGAACAGTGCCTCCTTTTCTAGGGACCGTTTCCGCTGGATTTCTCCGGATGCCGGTTATTTCCTTACGACTTTGAGGAAGACGCTCGAGTGTTATTTCTGGCTTCTAAATGAAGTAGTTAGGCTGGAAATTTAGCTGCAAGAAGCCACGTTCAAAAGAAGCTCTGGAGAAATAAATCAAAGCCCTGTCAAAGTCCCCAGTGCTGAAGAGAAAAGGGAGATCTATCTAAAAACAGTGCTTAATCCATATTGAAGAATTAAGGTTTCACGGTCAAAAACTGAGAAGCTGGATCCCATTAAATAAAATCTGCTTGAGAAATGAACACCCCGTTGGGCACGTCTCGCCCTGTGAGGTGAGTAGGACGAAGGACGGATGGATAGGCCAGAGGCAGCCCGTACCTATTCCTACTGAAACGACCTTTCTGTGTATTGGACTGCCGATGCAATCATCCTTAACAGCGATGACCTAAGGAAGCCCAATTAATGTGTTTATAATCAAATTACCTGTTTGGTTTTTCATTCGTTCCTTTCCAAATGAATCGGCTAAGCTATGAAGGTGATAGCCACTCTCTGCTCCATTTAATGCAGCTCTTCCAGGGATCCTTATCCCTTTCAAAATTGCTGTTCAGATTTTGGTCTTAAAATAAGACTTAAAATAAGTCTTGAAATTTGCCAATGCTAGAGGAATTCTTTTAAAACTAGCAACAAGGAAAATATGTGTAAACCAAATATAACTGGAAAAAATGTTACCATTCTGTTAGCAGATTTGTAGAACCATTATCGTTTGTTCCTGTTTAGGATGAAGAAATTACTATTGATGTTCAGAAATCATTACACTTTATTAGCCCTGTGTAATGGGTGCAGTTGCAGCAGCACCTAATTGACCTTGGCTTTTAAAAACTAAGTTCCTGATTATTACATTACATAATATTACATTATTATTAGAATGTCAAAGCTATTGGATAGATTGGGAATTCAAGAAACCAGGAAGAAGGAGATGTTCCATAAGTTATAATGGAAATCCAGACAAATGTATGGTTTTAAATAGTCACACAGAAACTGTTGTTCCAATATTATTTGATGTCATAAGAATAAACATTGGGAAAGTTTTAATTGCTCTTTCTAAAAGTAGATGTTTGAAATATTTTAGCAAAGAGATTTTAAGTACCAGCAGATGTCACTATTGTTCATTACAAATAGTTAAGGTTACAGAATGTGCAGGAAAAAGAAACAAATTGTTATTTGTATTGTACAGTATAGTACAATATATCATTCATATAGTACAATATCTATATCATCTATATCATTCAAGCAGAATGGCTTCAGAAGTTGGAAGCAGAGAAACTGACTTTTTTTTGTAGACAAAAGCAAAAAACAAAAAAACAAAGATTCCGTAAAAATTTTTGTACTGATACACTCATATTTTCTTTCATGTTAAACATTGACAGGGATGAGTTCTAGGAATTATGGATGAAAACCACATTTTGTGGCAATTACTTTGAATATCTTAAAGACTCCTCCAAGTTATCATTTGTAACTTTCCTTACACTGTTGTATTAATGTAGATTCTTAACAGATTATTAATTGAAATTTAAATCTCTAGTTTCATGAGCTAGATTGTTCTAGCACAATTGGTAAGGGTTCATTGGGATATGATTGTGTTTAAGATTAACAAATAATACTACTAACTGGTCTACATCCTCCCTCTTCTTGAGGTTCTTTGGGTCCATGATATTGGTCAACAAATAGCTTAATGGTCAACAAATTGAAGGATGCCATGTATAACATGAATATTGTTTCCTGTTTGGGTGTCTTTGAAACAGCCACAGATTGAGAGGGACATGATCTTTATGATGTGAATAGTGGTTCATATATATTTCTGTGATGTCAGCACCAGTCCAGAAGTTCATTTATTTTCTGTGAAGCTTAGTGCCAAAGAAATACTTCTTGTGATACTTTGTGTGCTTGTTTACAACAGAGCTGTTTGACATTGTTTATTGAAAAACAGATGCAAATATTATTTTAAATTGCCTTTACAGGAACATTTAATATAAAAGAACATTATGATATATACAACAGTTTTTGGTTTGCCTGTATTAATGAAAAGTGCCAGTAGAATTCTTCCCTGTTGTTCTTCATACTTGTGTCCAAGACTGACAGCTATAAGATACTGCACAATAAATGGGTAAGCTATCAAATATTAAGTATTACAGTGAAAATGAAAATATTAACATAATACTGGTATTACTTTCCTTTTAAAATTGAATAAAGAATTAGTTATTAACTGGTATCTTCTAGAATATACTATAATGAAATTTTTATCAACAGGTTGATTTTAGGACTATAATTTTAAATTAATTGATTTTTTCAAATTTATTAAAAATTATAAAACAAATAATAGGACATGGTATTAGTAAAAACACTGCAATGGAACTACATTCCCATCTTCCTCCATAAATTTGAAGGAGACAAAGTCCATAAATGGCAGCTAAAGACATTAAGCCAGTTTATTTGCTTTGCAAAACAAAAGTGGCTTCACCTGATTCTAAAAAAAAATATTGCTTGGAGCCATTCAGACTTTCATAGGGAAGATGTTGCAAACTGAATTGATCATAGCCTGATGTACCTTCTTCTTTGGAGGGAAGCTAGGTATGGGGGATGGAACTGTTTTGTATATTTTGGATCTGAGCATTCAAAGTGAGTGACAGTTCCTTTTATGTACGGTAATTAAATGGTTAGAATTCTGAATTAACTTAGTTTATGGATCATCTTTACAGCCGTTTCATTTAAGTTATAGCCTAGTAATAGTATCTAAGCTTTTCTCTATTCAGTAACAGTTACAGTTTATCAGCCAAAACTGGTAGAACTATTATATTTTAATAGTAGAAATATTATATTTTAACTGGTAGAACTATTATATTTTAATGTGATAAATTCATAGAAGGCAAAAGTTATTCCTGAGAATAATAATGTTTATTTGGAGAGTCTGCTTATGAAGATTGTATGGATTGGGTACATATTCTAAAAGTAAGTGGTTTTTCTTCCATTAGAACATTTTTTTAGTCTTGTTCAGAATTATACAGTTCAGTGATTAACCATGTATATTTAAATAATCATTTAAATTGTGAAGGGGTTTTTTATTTATTTATTTATTTATTACCAGCATTTCTATACCGCCCCATCTCCCATAGGACTCGGGGCGGTGTACAGCA
>JANHFJ010004673.1:48609-59793 GCA_032468195.1 Cerberus rynchops | reverse complement strand
AGCCAGCAAAGCTGGCTGAGGAATTCTGGGAGTTGAAGTCCACAAGTCTTCACGTTGCCAAGATTGGAGACCCCTGCCCTACACCATTTCTGACGGATGGCAGATAATAGATGGTCCCTCATGCTGTTGTTGCTTTGGGGACCACTGTTGAACTCCTGGGCATCTCCTCTGGCTTCAGAGTAGTAGGACTGCTATGCAGAGACTGAGCAGTCAGCTGCTCTGATGTGGATCCTTCATCACTGGAGGTTTTGAAGAAAGGAATGGACAGTCACTTGTCTGAAATGAAATAGGGTCTCCTGCTTGAACAGGGGGTTGGATTAGAAGACCTCCAAAGTACCTTCCAACTCTATTCATTCTACGTTCTAATTACTAAGGGTATGGCTCAGAACAGAGAAATCACTATGGACTCTGTTCTTCTTGTGTAGATAGAAGAAACCTGTTTGCAGCTGCTCTCCTGCTAGAGAAAAGGTGCTGCTTTTTCAAATTCTTTGCTGAGAATTCACGAAAGAGGAGTCACATGCATTCTACATGTAGCTTGCAAAAGAACATGTGCAAATGATGGCAAAAGCCAAAGGGGCATCTGCATGTATGTCATAGAATCCTAATAGGCCTGGAAGGAGCCTTGGAAATCTTCTTCTAGTTCTTCTCCATAGACCATTCTTGCTAGTGTGGCTGAGTCTCTAAAATGTAAATTTGAGTTTAGATTGATTTGTTGATCTTAGTTGTCCATGTGCATCTTTTCTGGTCTGTTGATGAGGTTTGCTCTTTTTTGTTTATTTATTTTTTTAGAATTCATCAAACAATAACGAAAAAACCCGAATACAAGAATAAAAAAATAAAAAATACAAGGACAGGGATGATAGGCACATCACTTATGCACGCCCCTTCTACTGACCACTTAGGTTTGATGGAAGGTCCACGGAAGTTAATTTGCAACTGAAGCTATGAGAATTTGTAGCTGAATCAACTGAATCAGGTAGAGCATTCCAGACTTTGACAACTCTGTTACAAAAGTCGTTTTTTTTTTTACAGTCAACCAAATAAGACCTCCCTGCTGATGCTTGCATTTACGGAACCTTTTTCCAGTTAACCTATAAAGGACCTGAAGTTGGATTTAGGGGGTTATTTTCCTGAAACTTCCGCCCCAAGCTCCATCAGGAACCTTTCAGGATCCATCAGGCACCTGGGGAGGAACCATTTAGTCGGCTCCGCCTCCCTACGATGGGGGGGTGCGGATCGGAAGTCCAGCTTAAGGAGCGAATGATCCGACCATGAAATTGGTTGGATCATTATTGTTGAAATAGATGGGTCTTCAGGGTACGTCGGAAACACCAGAGATCCATAATAGTACAGATCTCTAGAGGGAGTTCATTCCACAGGGTGGGTGCTGCCATAGAGAAGGCCCGTACCCTCAGGGCTGTCAGACAACACCATCCTGATGATGGAACCCCGAGGAGGCTGACCCTATGGGAGCGCACTGGTCTGCTGGAGGCTGACGATGGCAACAGGCAGTCCCGTAAATACCTGGGTCCCAAGCCATGGAGCGCTTTAAAGGTAAGCACCAATACCTTGAACTGCACCCAAAAGGCCACAGGAAGCCAGTGCAGCTCGCGCAGGAAAGGTGTAATGTGGGAGCTCCTAGGAGCTCCCATAATTACCTGCGTGGCCGCATTCTGAACCAGCTGCAGCCTCCGGATGCTTTTCAAGGGGAGCTCCATGTAGAGAGTGTTGGCATAATCCAGACGGAAGGTTACAAGGGCAGAAGTGACCCTGCGAAGAGTGCCCCGATCCAGAAAGGGCCGCAACTGGGCAATCCTATGGACCTGGTAGAAGGCCCCCTTGGAGACGGCTAAGGCATATTGAGACTGAAGACATTTGCTAAGAAATTAGGGGATCCAGTTCCCTTCAGGACTTATTTCCAAAGAAGCATCTACACATAGGAAAACCAATCCGTGCTTGTCTGGCAATAGCTTTGAGAATCAATTTTGCTCTTCTTGTCCAATCAGCAAGTGGAGCAACTGACCATCATCAGGTAGTAATTTGGAATGATAAGCACATTTACAAAATAGCACTTAGATAAGGTGGGAAAATCTTTATGTTCAGTGCCTAGATCTTGTCGCATCAATAATTCCTCCAATCTTTCTTTGTAGCTTGTTTTTATCTTCCTATTACAAAGACAACTGAAAATAAAGTGAAATATTAATATTCTATTATCTTTAACAGAAAACATGGAACATTTGCTGTAGTAGCTGACAAGGAACTGAGGACAGTGTAGGTATATCAGTTGGGAACATATGCAGTGGAGGTGTACTTTTTACCCAAACCTTTCACCTATAACAAGCTCCCATGGGCTTTAGCAGAAGTGCACAATCCATAAGTGTAATATGTAGAAATGATGATGAAGAATAAAAACTCACTTTTGTAGACCCTGGGCATTTTTTAAAAAATTGGAAAAGTCTTGGGGTGCAGCTAAGTAATCCTTTAGGTGTAAAACAAAAGATAAAGAAGCATGCCCATAATTTACAGTGACAGCAACAGACAGTTACTTATAACTTGGTTAGGAGTTGTAATGTTAAAGGCGATCCAAGAAAGATATCTTTCAAAGTAACTGTGATTTTACATCAGATATAACATCAGAGTGCCTATGTCCAGGTTCAAAACAATTCTTTAAAAGTTTCTGTCAATATGAAGCAGAATAAAAAAGAAAACATAGCAAAATTTCCACAAAGTTATGAACAAAATAACAGAGTTGGAAGGGACTCTGGAGATCTTCTAGTCCAACCCCCTGAACAGACAGACAAATGGTTTTCCAAACTCTTCTTAAAAACCTCCAGCAATGGAAAAGCAACACATTCTAAAGGCAGAAATTCCACTGATTAATAGTTCTAACTGTCAGGAAATTTCTTCTTATTTCTAGGTTGCTTCTCTCCTTGATTAGTTTTCATCCATTGCTTCTTGTCCTGCCTTCAGGTACCTTGTAGAATAGGTTGACCCCTCTTCTTTGTGACTGCCCCTCAAATACTAGAACACTGCTATCATGTCACTCCTAGTCTTTCTTTTCATTAGACTAGACATATCCATTCCTGTAACCGTTCTTCATATATTTCTGCCTCAGTCCCTAATCATCTTTGTTGTTCTTTTCTGCATACTTTCTACAGTCTCAACATCTTTTTTATATTGTGGCAACCAAAACTGGATGCAATATTCCAAGTGTGATCTTATCAAGGTATTTTAAAGTAGTACTAAAACTTCACAAGATCATTATTATAGCTCTCTGTTAATGTAGCTTAGGACTGCATTGCCTCACACTGCTGGCTCATATTTAAGTGGTTGTCCTCTAGAACTTCTACATCCTTCTTGCAATTACTTATATTGAGCCACATACTTGTGGCTCTATATATGTGCATTTGATTTTTCTTGCCCAACATTAAAACCTTACTTTTTTCACTTCTAAATTTCATATCGTTAGATAGGGCCCAGTGTTCTGTCAAGATCCTTTCGTATCTTGAGCCTATCTTTTGGAATGTTGGCTATTCCTGCCAGCTTGGTGTCTCTGCAAATTTGATGAGTTCCCCTTCTATCCCCTCACATAAGTTATTTATGAAGATATTGAAGAGTACTGGGCTATCTTGGAGTATTCCACTGCATACTTCATACGCCATCGACAAGATGGCGCCAGTGAGGCAGGCTGCCGTCGCGACTGCTCCGACCTTCTTTATTTTGTTTTTGGTCCTTTTTTATCATAATTTAATTTACGTAACAATTTAACCTTAAGCATAAGTTAAGTAACTTAAGTTATTTTAAACAATTTTAAGCAACCTTAAGCAACAAGAGACAAGGCTCTCGGGGTCCAGGAGAAGAACAGGGAAGACTCAAGAAGATGGCACTGAGATGATGGGCTCGGGAGGCCACCGGGCTCCGCTGAGGCAAATCAGGACAGCAACACCGAGGTGGAGGCTTTTGGGGGCTGCAGAGGTGGGGAGGCAAAGGCTCGAGAGACCGCCGGGCTCTGCTGGGGCAGATCAGAATGGCGAGGTGGCCTTCGGGGTCTGCTGAGGCGTGGAGGCAAGGAGGCCTTGAGGGACTGCCAAGACATCAAGGTGGAGACTACAAGGGACCGCCAAGGACACCAGAGCGATCGGGGATATGGCCTCAGATGACTGCTGAGACCCATGGAAGGCAGCAGCGCCAGAAGCGGTCTTGGGTAAAGCCTGGGTCAACTGGAGGCAGCAGCGCCAGGAGTGGCCAAGGAGATCCATCCGCCAGGAGCAGCCAAAACAGTCTTGAGAAACAGCCCCAATATATAACCCCAAGAAACAAGTGAGGACTGCCGAGAGTAGCCATGGGACGACATAGCCAGATGAACACTGGGGTCATAACAACAGATATTCTGTTCCCCTTGCTCTCTTAATTTTTATTTTTAGGGTCTGGAGTGGCTGCAGAAGCATTTCACTGCATGTTGTACTTTGTATAATTTTGCATGTGACAAATAAAATTTGAAATTTGAAACTCCCCCCCATGTCAAATCAGTTCCATTACAGAACATTGAGTTACTAATCCATCTGAAGGTGATGCTATCTAACCCACATTTGTCTGTCTTATCAAGTAGTAGATTGTAGTCGACTTTATCAAATGCCTAACTGAAGTAAATTATCTCCACAGCATTTTGCTGGTCCACTAATGTAGTCACTTTCTCAAAGAATGAAATAGGATTTGCCTGGCATGATCTGTGTTTGTCAAACACATATTGGCTTCTGGTTATAACTTTGCTTGCCTCTAGGTGTTTGCAGATTAATTGCTTGATTATCTTTTCCAGGATCTTCCTAGGTATTGATGTCAGGGCTTTCCCCCCACCCCTTTTCTGGAGATGGAAATCATGTCAGCTCTTTTCCAGTCCTCTGATAGTTTCCTAGTGCTGCAGGATCTTTGAAAGATATGGTTCAGTGGTTCTGAGATCATGTTTGCTAGATCCTTCAGAAACCTGGGATATAATCCAACCCTGGGATGCATCCATCCAGCACTTGGTGATTTGAACTCATCTGGTGTGAACAGATGTTCTCTTACCATTTCCTTGCCTAGTTTGACTTGCATCTCTAATCTGTCTTTTATTGTACTGTTTTTGAAAGGTTGAGCTATTTTTTTTCCTTTTGCATGAAGATAGATGCAAAGAATAAATTAAGCAGTTCTACTTCCTCCCTGCTGCCCAGCACTTCCTTGCCATCTTCTCACTTTAATAGACCAATTGTTTCATTTTTTTCTTGTTCTTTAAATGTTGAAAGAAACTTTTTAAATTATTTTTGACATTTGTTGTAAGATCATTGCAAGCTAATAATGTAATTTGTTGTATTACTTTTACTACGGATAATCCTTGATTTCTAACCACAATTGGGCCCCAAATTTCTCTTGCTAAGTAAAACATTTGTTAAGTGAGTTTTGCCTCATTTTACAATTTTTCTTGCCACAATGTTATGTGAATCACTGCTGTTGTTAAGTTAGTAACATGGTTGTTAAGTGAATCAGGTTTCTCCCTTGACTCTGCTTGTCAGAATATTGCAAAAGGTGATGACATGACCCTGGGACACTGCAACTCATAAACACAACTCAATTGCTAAGCATCTGAATTTTGATCAGATGACCATGTAACGGTTGTCTGTGAAAAATGGTCATAAGTTACTTTTTTTTCAGTGACATTGTAACTTTGAATGGTCACTAAGTGAACTGTTGTAAATCAAGGACTACTTGTATTAATCAATTTTACTATTTGCTACTACTACTATTATTATTCTAAATAATTTTGAAATGCAAGATATGGCTGCATCTTAGTTTCAAGGTTTTATGAATTAAATTTATTATCTATTGGATCCATTTCAATCTACCTTCTTTACACTGTAATAATAAACCTACCAATAATTCTAATTTTGTTTTAAAAAAAATGCCTAATATAAGTGTATCGTTATAAATTAAACATGTGCACACATGTACTTTATTCATTGTTCGGGAAGACAAAAAGATGAGCAATACCTAATTTGTCTCATATAAGAGTCTGAATAGCAAGTAACAACAAGATTATAGACACGCTGGTTTCTGCAAGAACGCAAGAACCTCTGTCTTGAAGGGAAAATGTAATTTGCTATTGCCAAACTCCAAAATGGATGTCCAAATAAAGTTTTTTCAAATCCCAGTCAGTATAATTATTTAGGTCAACAACTTCAGTTTCCCAAAGGCAATATATATAATTGCTAAGAATATTATAAGCTAAGCACACTCATCATTTTCAAGTATAAACAGTTTACATTTTCTAATTGACCTTTAAAGTATGGATGACTTCACCAACATACTTCCATATTAAGTTATCTCATGTGGTTGTCCTGTGCTTTTGTAGGTATTATTTGGTTTATTACAGCTAACTGACCAGAGACAATCAGATGTAATGTTTAAGGCATAAGGCTAGAAACCAGAAGACCATGAATTCTAGTCTTACCTTAGACACAAACCCAGTTGGGTGATCTTGGGCCACTCTCAGCCCTAGAAAGCAGGAAGTGGGAAACCACTTCCAAAATCTTGTCAAGAAAATTTCAGGGACTATTCCAGGCGGTGACCATTAGGATCAACAGTAACCTAAAGGTATACATGCATGTGCACACTGACGCATAGACACACACAACTGGCAATAACTCCACTTTTTAGAAATTGATTCACAGTTTGTAAAATAGTGACCAATAGTGACCACAGTTTGTAAAACTGTGATGACTGAAAATCTCTATAGACAGTTTGTAAAATTATTTTAATATTCCACATATTATCTTTTAACAAAAAGAAGAAAAATCTTACTTAAAAGTAATTCATGAGAATACAACTTACTGTTTCAAATGCTGTTATTCGCTCCTGTATTGAAAGAAAGCAATGAGAAAATATAGTAAGATCATGATCAAGATCAATCAAAAACATAAATGTAGTACATCATTCAAATCTTAGTACAGGATATGCCCACATAGGATTGCAGTTTTTATGATTAAACAATATTACACATTTGTATTTGTTATTAATAGTATTAATTATAATATTAAATATTAACTATAGTATTCAAATACAGTACTATACAATGAGAATAATCCAGTTCTTTCAGAGCAACAATGGGATAGAAATAAAAAAAATGTTTTACTTAGTGGAAATTATTGGTTTCATGCACTATTTCTATTCATCGTTTTAAAGTTAATTACCACTTCTATGAATGTGAAACAGACATTTTAAACCATTTTCTTTTGAGAATCATGTTTTCTTTGCTGCCTATACAATCTTCTACTAGAGGTCCCTAATATCCTTATTTAGAGAATTGGTTTAGGTCATTCTATTCAAGCAAGCAAAAGAGAAGCTGGCAATACCAGCCCAATCATTTTTATTCATGAAAGCCTTATACTGTATAGTTATTTATATGATCATGTTAGCAAATATGTCCAAAGATTAAAAAAAAGCAGTATTGCTGCCAGAGAATTTGGTGTGAATTGTTGAAATGCTTAGCATTACCATCTATAAGTCCAAGATAAGCTAATTTGAAGGCCTTTAGAAAGACATGATGAATATTGGAATGAAGAGAAAGATGTATAATTAATGGCTATGCAAAATATAGGTCTTAATTTTGGACAAATGGCTCCTTTAGACAGAACAGGTGATATTTACCAACTACATGTTTTACATTCTAGCTTTTATCATGAGATAGGAGAGATTGCTAAGTTATTTCCCCAAGCCTGTATATTATTTGAATAGCTGAAAAAAAAATCAGTGCATTTATATTGAGCTCAGTCAAGTGTGCACATTGGGGTCCTATGGTGCATTGATCTCACTCCAGGTCCTGTTGATGTTGAAGGTGTGTAAAATAGGCATTATAGAGTTTCTAAATATTCTTGGGGGATTGTTTGTGTTTTTTGTTTTGAGGAAAAATTAATTTTGTATTCAACACCCCAAATTTATCTTTAGGGAAATACCCACATTTCTTTGGTTAGAAAAAGGTAAACAAAGCCTTACACTGCAAGCCATGAACAAGTTGTTTAATACTGAATCTTTTCATGCAACTATATTGTTGAAGTCACAGTTCTAAAAGTTCCACTTACTACATAATGAAACCTAGTATGACAAATCATTTTTAACAAATGAAAAATGGAACCAATTAGCAGATTGTCAGTTGCCACCATCTTATACCCTATTTTAATTCTTTTAATATTTAATGCTTCACAGCATCATGTTAAACCAAATATTTGACCATATTCATTTTACAAATATGACATGCAACTCAGTTAATATAAGTGCTGTTCAGAAACTAATGGAATTAATATGCATAAGTGATTTGCAATTTATAATAAGGTAAGGCACAGCACTTTTCTGCTTCTAGTTCAACCAGCCATTTTGTTTCATACAAAAATAAAAGTACAAAACCTTTAGCTGGTGCAATATAGCCATTCACAAGCCCTTATAATTCCCTAAAATATATATTTTTTAATAATCAATATTCCCTTCAGCAATATTGGAGTAATCTGTGAACTTTTCTCTATTCAAGAGACTCCATTTACAGTGCACAACATGGCAAACCATAACCATTCTTGATATTTAACTGACATGCAACATCCCATAGGTTTTGACTATGCTCAAGCATTATGCAATGAGTGTTATATACTCAAAAGTGGAATGCTTGTTACTACTCACAGCAAAGCAAAAGTTGGTGAAGAAGATGGAATTTGTGGTTAGATTAACTTTTATGGTTTGAGAGAAAACATTATATATGTTTATGGTTGACTGGAAACCCATTATAGATCTTTTGCACAAAACAGAAAAAAAATGTAGTTATGATTTGTGGTTTTGATGATTAGAAAAAATGGATAATAAAAAAGTAAGCTTTCTTTTGTAATCATAATATAGGATTACTATGTAATAGTACTTTTATTTTCTAAGAAGGAAGCTTCTTCCTATTTATATTTATTTCTTTTATGCTTTTGCTTTTTTCTTTCTTCTGCTTTTCTTTCTGCCTTAGCTTTTTATTTGTGTTAGTTTTCATGATTTTTTAAAAACTTTCAATAAAAATTATATTAAAAAGCACACTCAAGCATTATTGGACTATTTCAGCCTTTTCTCCACTATTTCCTTAACTTGGATCTCTCCCTGCAGCAGTATATGATTTTGATTAGTGAATAAAAGAATCAGGACATAAGAAGAATTGGCTAAATAAACAAGGTTTGGACAATGCTTAGGAAAAACTATACAACTTCAGAGTGTATGAATGAACATGATGCCAGTACAATTCATATGCAAACTTCAGACATTTTATGTCCCACATGGGTCTTATCCACCTACACAAATCCATGGAAGAGCTCAACAGCATTTCCTTAAAACACCATATCAATAAATAAACCTATAAAACTGTCCTACATTAAACATACTAAGATATACTACATTAGTACAAAGATGTACTATATGTTTTTAAAGTTTGCTCAGTTCCTCAGTAATGAAGCCATAATAAATATCAGCTACTTATATTAGCTAATATGCCTCTTGATTTTACTTCCTATCATAATTATCCAATTGTGAGGCTCCTAATAAGAGTGTTAGCTTTAAAATGTTTGTGTACATTCCGAATGATTAATTGATATAATGCTGCTAAGTCTGTATCATTCAATACTAAATTGAGGTAACACATGTCTAGATGCTTCCATATATCTAATATCTCCACAGGCAACAGATTGGCATATCAAAGATAATGCTGGGTTATATTCTGTACCAGTTCTATTTTCTGTACTCTGAAAACAATATTTTCCAAAAGATAATTTATTTTTGCAATTGCAATCTGAATACAGGTAGTCTTCTACTTAACAACCATTGTTTATTCACTTTCATAAGCTACAACTGCACAGAAAAAAAGTGACTTATGTCCGTTTTTCACACTTATGACCATTGCTGCATCCCCAAGGTCACATGATTAAAATTCAGGTGCTTGGCAACTGACTCAGATTTATGACTGTTGCATGGTCCTAGGTCATCTGAACATTATGAACTTAAAGATTCACTTAAAGACCGTTTTACTAACTTAACAACTGCAGTGATTCACTTAACAACTATGGCAAGAAAGGTTGTAAAATTGGGCAAAATTCACTTAACAACTGTCTCATTTAGCAATGGAAATTGTGGACTCATTTGTGGTCATAAGTCGAGAACTACCTATAGTAGACAGTTCTCAATATGAGTGTACATACATATGTGTCTCTGTTCTTGTTTTAGATATATGGTGCAAGAACATAATTTTCATTTCACATGCATGCACACATACTGCAGCAGAACTTAGAGAAATTGTTTTAGTTAAAAAGCCTTTCATGAGAAGTGGGACAAACTAATTGGACATAATCAATTCCTCTCCCCACCTACCCCACTCATTCCTGAATGAAACTTTCAGCAAATGTCAAGCATTCTAACTATTTTTATAACTAACTGGACAACAACAAAAAATTATATTTGTTGAATTCCAGAACTGGAAATGATCTTTTAGGCTTCCACAGTAGAGAAATTGGAATTAAATATCCCAGTAAACCCTGTACAGCCTCTGCTAGAACACATCCAGCAAATGAGAGCCCACCAACTTCCTTAGTAACTAGTTTCTCTGTCAAGCTACTTTTAGCATTCCTTAAAGCCACAGAATTTAAGAAAGTAATCTAGGATAATTATCCTGTATGCTACAATCTGCTATACAGAAAATGACCTTCTATGTGACATTCTAAATTACTTTGCTACCAAGTCATCTCTCACTGTTTTTTCTCTTTTCAAAGTAAAGCAGATCTAGTTTCTTCAATTGTTCCTTACAGGATTGTCGTTTTCTACACCATCTATAGATTCCTCTAGGCTTATACCACTTTCCAAATGGGAAGTACATCATGGGTAAGAAGAAGCATCAAAGTATTGCAAAATACTTACTGTACATTATCGTTTGTTTAAATGATGTAGAGTAATTTGTTTAAAAGATGTAGCTTGCTCCATCACTGGCCATGGCGGGAAAGATCTTGACCCCTCCATGGAAGGGGCTTGCAATCTGGGTGTCCTCCCTGGATGTATGG
Source organism: Cerberus rynchops (assembly GCA_032468195.1). NCBI lineage: Eukaryota > Metazoa > Chordata > Lepidosauria > Squamata > Homalopsidae > Cerberus > Cerberus rynchops. The sequence goes on along the minus strand of JANHFJ010004673.1, from coordinate 48,703 downwards.
TTGTCGTTAGAAGATCAGATCGCAGCCCTCTCCAGGGGGGCATTTTATCAGGTCCAAAGGATCTTCCAGTTGTGGCCCTTTCTGGATCGGGGCG
>JANHFJ010004672.1:40548-55811 GCA_032468195.1 Cerberus rynchops | reverse complement strand
AGACCCCTTGGATGCCCCCCTGCTTTCTGATCACTCTAGCATCGCCTTTGAACATTGGCACCCTTCGTCTGAGGAGTCTAGATCAGAGCTCCTCTCTTTCCACGTTGACAGCCAAGAGTGGGAAAGAGGAGGGGGGAAGGGAGTTGTATTCTGTATCTGAATGTGTTCTGTGTTTCTGTGCTTTGTGTGACCGATAGAGGCTCATTCAATTTCGCTGCACACATGTTGCGCATAAACAATAAAGCATTCAATTGAATTGAAAGAGGGGATGGTTTTGTGGGAGGGGCAGGCATGTGTGTGTGTGTGCACAAACACCCTTTCCTTGCACAACTGGGCCCATGAGTGCCTGCACGAGTGGAGCCACAAGCAGCCCACAAACGCTCGTGCTAGTGGGGCTGTGCGTGTGCACACAGTAGGCTGCAGCCCCTAGGTTGGGGGCCCCTGGTCTAGAGAAGCAAGGGCCCACTCCTTCCAGCAGACTGGCTTGGCCGAGCTTTTCGCCAGCCCTAGACCACTCTGTTGGCCAGAAGGAGTGGGAGGGCGCGAAGAAAGGGACTGCCTTCTTCCTGGGGAGGGGGCTTGCGGGAAAGTGGAGCCCACCCTAATTCTTCCTCGCGGCGATCAGAGAGGCGGGTGTTCGGAACGGAGCACCCCGTGCCTGGCATGGGGGACGCTTGGCACCCAGGGCATCTTATTTCTGCCTTTGCAGGACAGAGGAAGGAGGTGCAGGCCCGGGCAGTCTTCTACCCACTCCTTGGCTCGGGCAGCGCGGTGAACATGTGCTACAGGACCCTCTACATTGGGACAGGCAAGGGCTGGCTCTCTGCATGGCTGGCAGTGCTGGGGAGGTGGTGGCAGGGAAGGAACCCCTCAGTTCCCGCTGTCCCTCGGGGGGGAGGGCTTCCTGGGGCTTCCTTCCACACCCCCCCCGAATCGCTGGGAAAGTCATCATACGGGTAGCGGCTAAGACATGATTTACAAACAAGAAATGCAGAAAGGAAGGACCCGAAGTCTTCAGTAGCGGGCATGGCCCACACTCCCCAACTGTGGTTCTGACTCCCCTTCCTTTGTTTGGCAGGAGCAGACATGGATGTGTGCCTTACAAACTACGGTCACTGCAACTACGTCTCGGGCAAACACGCCTGCATTTTCTACGATGAGGTGAGAGTCGGAAGGAGGGAAGTGGGCCCACGTGGTGCGCACTCTCTCTGCTTTTGCAGTGGGCAGGCGGGGGAAGAGTTTGGGGGAAGAACATTGAGACGCCCCTCCTCTGGTTTCTTTTTTCTCTTCCCTCCCCCCCCTTTCAACCTTGGCCATTTGGTACAACGGACTTTCTTCCCCCCAGAACACCAAACATTACGAACTGCTCAACTACAGCGAGCACGGCACCACAGTGGATAATGTCCTGTACTCGTGTGACTTCTCGGAGAAGGCGGCGTTCGTTCCGCCCAGCAGCATGGTTGCTAAAGTGCAGAGCGTGATCAGTAAGTTCCCCAGGCCCATTCCCTGCAGGCTGAGAGCTGTGTACACACACACACACACACACACACACACACACACACACACACGGTTATCCTGGAATCCTTGGACTTCCCTCTATCTTGATTTTTCAACGGAGTTCCTGCATCGGTGGCTGAGTAGCTCATTAGTCCCGCGCAACACCCAACCCAGCGGCTTGCTGCTGCAGTGACCGTCCCTTTTTAAAGTTTCAATGTACGTAGTCCTCGACTTACGACCACCACTGAGGAGAGGGAAGGAGGATTAGGGATGCTTGCTGCCTTGAGCTACAGGTAGTCACAAAATGGGATCACAAGATCCCGGGACACTGCGGCCGTCGTAAATATAAGTCAGTTGCCAAACATCAGAATTTTGAGAACGGGGAGGTTTCCACCATCCTAAGTGTGAAAAACAGTCGTAAGTCACAATTTTTTTAGGGCCATCGTAACTTTGAAAACTCGCTAAGTGAATGGATGTAAGTGGAGGGGTACCTGTAGTGCAGATTGAGGCTAATTATGAAACGTGATTGAGTTTACATACAGGTTGTCCTTGATTTACATACAAAATTGTTGATAGGACTGGTACATTAGCTTCAGAATCACTATTCAATAACAGCTTAAATTCCATCCAAACATGACTAGAAGATTAATGGAGGCCCTATCTAGAATTTATAATCCATGTTTCTAAACAACTTATTTTAAAATATGTATACACAAAACTCATTTCCAATCCCAAATATAAACAATCTCATGCAACAACAGGCAGTTACCTTTTTCTCATTCTGGTTCAAATACCAGCATCTTCAGATGTTACAAATATGGCAATGATCCTTTTGATGAGACATAAACTTACAATTGTAACTAAACAGCTGATAACGCTAAACAAGAATTGTACATTTATCTACCAATGAAAAGGATATGCAAGTGCTAGTACTAAAAGTAAAAAATAATGGTACCAAAATTAAACATAAAGAAGATCCTAATGACAACAAGTAGAACAACCAACCTTAAAGTTGGCATTGAAGATGCTTAAGTGGTGGATAGCTTCTTCCTTTTAGGACAGTGGTGCCGAACCTTTTACTTACCGAGTGCCGAAAAATACGTGCTTTGTGCATGCCATCTGCACTTGTGTGTGGCTCCTTCATGTGTGCTGCATGTGCAACCATACCATCTGCGCATGCATGCAGCTTTTTGCACGTGCAGTGTACACATGCTGCACACAGGCATTCATGCACACATGAGCAATTGGCTTGTATGCACAGAGAGAGCTCCAAAGACCAGCTGGATTTCCTGCTGCAATCGTGCATGTACACAGCGGACACCTGAAGACCAGCTGGGTCTCTGCAATTGTGCATGTGCAATCGCATGGGCATGCTCAGCTGGATGTAAGTTGGCTGACAGCTTGTGTGCCCAGCAAGATGGCTCCACGTGCCACCTGTGGCACCCGTGCCATAGTTTCATCATCACGGTTTTAGGATAAACCACTAATCATAAAGGAAGAAGCAGTTAAGGGTTAGGGTTAGGGTTAGGGTTACACTGCAGACTTAGACTTGTTAGAGCAGCCATAAGACTATGAAAATGTCTTATGCAGGAAAGACAGATGGTGATTCTTTGTTGTTCCACACCTATAGACAGAATCTTGCCAAACTGAAGCACCCTACTATCTACATCAAGAATATATTCTGATACATATTAGGGAGAGGCTGTCTTCATCTTTCTCCCCATGGAGCATACACTTTGGACACATTATACAAACATCTACCTCTCTGTAAAAGGCTCTATTACTAGGAAATGTGGGAGAAATCAGAAGGGAATTACCAGCAGTTAGGTGGATAGGCTCAGTTATAATGGTGATGAATGTAGACCAGGTTAGGAATAGATTGTCATGGATAAAATCATAACAAAATCATTTTTTTATTAAAAAAAACCCCAAGAAATAACATATAGTAGCAAAATAAACAAGTCAACAGCAAAAATGTATTAATAATAGGAGTTTAAAGTTTTAAATCTTTGTCTATATATATTTGTTACAATGTTTGAAAGATTAAATATTTATGAATGCCAATGGTAAATCACCTTTTTCCTGCCACAGTTTTTCAGGGAATCTGATGGGTGGCTGAATCTGATGAGTGGAGCTTAATCAAGTAGTTCATAAAGCCAGAGAGATTCAGGGGATCTAATCCTTACCTCGGATAATAAATGCAGGATTACATGTCTAGCACTTCCTTTTCCCTTCTCTTTCTCTGTCTTAAAATCTTATCTTGTAGGAAACTGACAGATAACTGATCTTAAATTAAAGGATCTTATGTCCAGAAGCTTTAAAATTACCCTAAGGGATCCATAGGGTCTCATGGTGTTGGCCCAATTCTGAATTTATGCAGATACTACACAATTCTATAGCCAGAAATTACTGTAACTTAATGGTTGATTTATGCCTTACATTAAAATGACCAGAAGCTTAATGTCCAGATTATTATGATAGACCACTACAGGAAATTAATTTGAGCAGTTTTCCTACAGTGCCATATTTTGTAGGAAACTGCAGCTTTAAATTATAGGCATAACTACTAAATAATTCTGGGAAAAATATCATACTCCTTTCAAATGTTATGAATCTTTACATTTCTTTTGTCACTGAATCTTACAAGAGTGTCATACCCAGTTTACTGGTATATAAAGGAATCTTAAGAAATAACAACAAAATGTGGTGCTTGTTTTATTTCATCAACATACATATACCAATACACCATAGTGAAAATGTAATCATCCTTTTAAATATTTTGTTGTAGTCATTAAGTAGTTGAACCATGTTTAACTACAATAACTTTGATCAATTGCAATTGGTGCTCACTGTGTAGGAATTTAGGTCCATTTTTTCTACGGGAAACTGCTTCAACTCAGAAGAATTTAAGGATTTTCCAGCATAAATTGCTCGTTTCAGGTCCTGACACAACCTTTCAATGAAGTGTAGGTTTGTACTTCAATTTAGCCACTTGAAAGCACTGAATTTGTTCCTGTTCATTATTCTTTTGTAGCCTTACTTGTAGGCTTGTGATTGTCTTACTTCATGAACCATTTATACTTTAGCTTCAGCTGATGGACAAATGGCCTGTAAACTTGTATGATACAAAGAAGAATTCATACTTCCTTTACTCATGGCATGATTTTATATCCTAGTCAGCAAAAAATCCTTAAATCATGACATGAACACTTCCACAACTTACAATTTGTATGAGACTTTTACTGGAATGAGAGGAGGTAGTCCTTGTTTAATTACTGGTTGTTATGACAATCATAGAATTGGGTGTTTTATGGGCCATAAAGCAGCCCCAGCCATCGTATAAGGATGTGCCATCCCCGCATGGTCACATAACTGACTGTTGGCCAGATCAGCTTTATGAACATTCATGGTATTCTGCAGTCATATGATTTGTAATATTTTTCCTAATTTTAAGAAAAAAATGCCTATTCAAATAAATGTATTCACTTAATTGTTTCAGCATGTGCTTAATGACCATCACAAAAAAGGCTGGAACATTATTTCCAGTCACAAGGATACCTTGACATATAAACACAATGACTTACAACCATAATTCTGGGTTCAATTGCAGTTGTAAATCAAGGCCTACTTGTGTTTAGTTTCTATCAAACATAATGACACTCATGAAGCCCTAAAATAATCATTTCTGATTCATTAGTTGAATATTATTCCCAAAGTCTGCCAGGTCACTGAAGTGCTTTTGGGGAAACTTGAGATAAGCATTAATGAACAGTGAATTCTGCTTCCCTACTAAATTTCTCCAGTACTTATCTTTGTAGATGGAGTCATGAACAGTACCTCTTGTTTCAAGTTCAGCCCTTACAGGAATGCAGTGTAATAATATTTAACATAGAGCTAAGTGTATGAAGTCTAGCAATGTACAAAAAAATGAAACCTTTGTAGATTTTAACTTAGCAAAAAGGCAAAATAAAATCTTTGGTGAATTGGATTAAACAAAATGATAAAATCGTTTACAATTATAACTGGCTATAACCCAAAATTGTATCTACATCCATAAAGGAAAGCAATACTAATACTACTGTAGTTCATACATCAAATAATACATACTAATAATGTCAAATTATTCAGAGCCATATTTCAAATGACCTAAGAGATGTACAAAGTTATACCTCTACACATCAAAACTATGAGCCACAAGCATGAGGACATTAAAAGAAGACCTCTATACAAATATACAACAATATGCTGTACAACAATATGCTGACTCCTGGTTATCAAAGAGAGGGGAATGGAAGAGGGAAGAAATTAGATGGGCTAGAAGTTTATCACTAATGGGGAACTGACCAGACAACAGCCCTAGGGGAAACACTGCAAAATGATCATTGCAACATCTCCTTTAGAGTTAGAGTAAGGGAGGTGACCTTTATAGAAATATGTAAGAACATTACCTAGGCAAAGATGGTTGAAACATTATTTAAATCCTGGGAAGCACAATAATTTCTTTCTTTCATTCATTCATTTTCATTTATTCGTTAATTTATTCATTCATTCATTCAATTTCTATAGCTGTCCAACTCAACCAATGAATCTAGTCCAAGCAGGTCAGACGAAACACCTCCATGATTTCTAGTCTGGACTATCTAGTGCAGTTCATAGGAATAGAATGTGACTTAACCTGTTTAGTTTCCAAACCCCACATGGTATTTTGGGACAGAATAACAATAGCACTTAGCAATAGACTTGTATATCACTTCATATTACTTTACAGCCCTATTTAAGCAGTTTACAGAGTCAGCATATTGTCCCTAACAATCTGGGTTCTCATTTTATCAACCTTGGAAGGATGAAAGGTTGAGTCAACCCTGAGCGGGTGAGACTCAAACTGCTAACCGTCAGCAGAACTAGCCTGCATACTACATTCTAACCACTGCCCCATTACAGGTGGTGTAAGGCAACGATGATATCCCCAAACCACGAAGGTTTCCAATGTATTTATTGAACTTTCTGAAGCTACTTTCTGTAGATTAAAAGTTTAATACACAGCTCCTATTGTCCCCCTTGAAACTGTGAGATCATAAGTGATAATAAGGTCTAAACCTTTTCTGAGTTTTCTTCTACTTAAATTGTAATTTAATCTACAGCTACTTTCTGTAGATTAAAAGTTTAATACACAGCTCCTATTGTCCCCCTTGAAATTGTGAGGTCATAAGTGATAATAAGGTCTAAACCTTTTCTGAGTTTTCTTCTACTTAAATTGTTAGGTTGCAGGAGGTTGTTATGTTTCGGTACACAGGACAGACACACCACGGTGCTTGCCATCCTTTCAAGTGGCTATTAATAATGTAATAATGTAAAGTGCTCACTTTAAAAGCTTTGTAGAATAATTGATTCTTCCATACTGTGCCCTAACTTGTGTTAGCAAATTTCTACAGCAGCAAGCCTTTTTCCATAAGTGCTCATTGAGAATATATTAACTATTTTCTCTGAAAATCCATGGTTAAAGCAAATCACGCCATCCATGGCAGCCTGCTGAGATTAGATCTACCAAAATCATTGTCACTTAAGTTGCTTGTATCTCCTGCATCTCTCTGTATGCATCAGGCAAGCAAGATTGTGGTGTCTGTACGGCTACAAGATAAATACAACTAAAATCAACTACTGGCAAGGAAAACAAGCATCACGACTTCAGCTCCCACTGCCCACTTTTTCCCTTTCTTCTGAGGCACTTGTTTGCTTCTAATATTGACAACTGTCTTCAAGATTTGCTTGCTCTGCTGTTTTATGTACGTCTCTGTGTAACAGAGGGCCAGGAAAAAGGAACAACAAGAGAAAGTCATTCAACATTATAACTGACTATTGTACTCAAAGCTCCAGAGGAAACAGTGGGTGGAAAGAGCAATGCAGAACTATGACTAGCGGCGATGGCAATCTAATTTCAAGATTTTGCTATCAGCACACTAACCCACGTGCATTTAAGTTATTTTATTTATTACAATTAAAAAGATAAAAGCTAATACAAACTCAAAAAAGAAAAGAAAAAATAGAAAGTACAGAAAGTACAGAAAATAAAAATAATAGAAATAAAAATAGAAAAGAGTAAGAAGAAAGTATACATATAAAAAAGAAATGACTTCCCCCTTCATCACAATATGTGATTTCTTTCCATATCGCATCTCTTATCTATAAACAAATCCTCCTATAAACAAATCCTTAAAGCCTTATTATTCTGTTCTAGTTAACAATATTCCATTAAGAATTACCAGAGATAACATATTTAACTTTGACCAAACAAACCAACTTTATATTCCTTACATTTACTTAACAAACTTAATCTTCCTTCAAATAATTTCTACAACTGTTCTTTCTGTATATTACTGAATGGGGGTATAACCTCTTTTTCAGGTTTATTGTTAATTGTTCCATTTTGCTTTCCTATTTCCCGGTCTTTTCCTCATCCAAATTCCCAAATCTGATAGGCTTACTAAATGGCTCAAGTTTCTTGATGAATCATCCCATCAATTCTGAGAGGACTTTAAGTCTAATATAGTTCCTTGAGGTTACTCCACTGAGAAAATTCAAAGGAAATACTCCTTGTAAAAAAAACCAGGACAGAGAGGGACTTTCTTAGGAATAAAATGGATGATGACTATATGCTGAACAGGCTGTCTCCAGGAGGGTTAGATACAATAAATGAATAAGGAACAAGATTTAAAGACCTGTGTATAAGTGTCAATGAATTCAATCCACCACTTTTTTGTTGTTCCATGTGTGAGCATAGAAAGTACACACCTTAATTGCATAGTTCTATCCACTCCACAAAAAATCCATATCAGGGTCTACTATCTAAGGAAAAATCTCCAACAGCAGCTTTACTTGTTTTGTTTCTATGATTAACAACTTAGTTAGTTTCCTGTCTCCTTTTACCCTTTGTGCCAATCAATGGATCTGTGATTTTGGACTGCTGTGCCATTTGTTTACTATGAACAAAACCTGAAACATTACTTTCCATTTCAGTTGATTATGCTCTTTTACTTAGTAATTTAGAGCCATGTTAATTTGTATAACATTTGACAGGCAAATGTTCTCAAAGCATTACATTTTGTAGTTAGGACCATTGGAAGTAAATTCTTTCATAAAATTAAATAGATGAAGATCTTATATCCCAATATTATGTATGTTGAAATTTATGTGTGCAGACGGGAGACAATGTTTTTCTTTCTTAAAAATGTATATACAAATTCTTTTCATGACCATCTCTAAATATTTTAAAATATTGTATATCTGTGTATGTGTGTGTGTGTGTGTGTTTGATTCCAAATGAAAAATCTCATGCAGAATGCAGAGACAAGCAGTTTTGATTCTACTAATACTGACCCTGATGGACATTTGTTTTTGAACATTGAGTTTCAAATGCTAATGCAAACACTGGGGAAATAAACTCTTTTCAGAAAGGAAATAATCTACAGTATCTACAATAGATTATACCACCAACAAGATACTTTTTTTACTGTCAGGATCCATCACTGATACAGCTAATTATATAGAATGAAGTATGAAAAAAAAAGAAAAAAGGTAATATTTTCCATTCTCAATATTGCAACTGCTCTTGCATCACATGAGACAAGAAAGGGATGGGATCGATGTATGTACAATTTTGTATGGCTGTACAAATATCCATTGCAATTGTTTTGGGAACAAACTTCTCCTATTCTATGCTTTCACATAGAAAAACAAAGTTGTTGTGTTGCTTCACTGAATAGACTTGAACATGAAAAAAGCCTTAGCCAGAGTTCCTTATGATATCTAGAAAGTGTCATAAGAGGTTTCCATATATATGAACCATTCATGTGCAGAAGTCTTATGAAGATGCTAGATGAACAGTTGGAAAGTGACACTGTTGATAGAAGACAATGTCTCACTAAGGCAAATTAGAGTTATTGTCTATTTACATTGACCTATGAAATGTTATTTATAAAATTCAGAATCATGAAAACTATTCCCTATGGCACCCTATGAAAGCAAAAGTTGGACTTTGTAGAAGCAGGGTAAGAAGAATATTGACACTTTTGAAGATTAGTGTTTGAGTGAAAATACTGTGGACAGCCAAGTAAACCAACAAATGGATCGCTGGATGAATCCAGAATTCTCACTTGAGACCCAAATGATACAGTTCAAATCAACTTATTTCAGACCCATTATGCAGAGATCTACTTATCTCAAAAAGATTTTGATGCTGGGAAAGGTAGAAAGAAATAGAAGAAAAGGACAACCAGTAACCAAGGTGGATAGGCTTAATAAGAGACAATGAGTTGTCAGACATGAATAACCAGGCCCACAAATTTATTGCTTATGACTCAAGCCTATGCACAGGAATCATCTCATACTAATGGTTGGCATCTGGGTGAAACTATATAAAGTTCAACAACACTCAAGGGAGGTTGGACTTCACCTCTTGTGACTACATACGCTAAACAAATTTCCCGCTCATCACCTCCTATGGCTCTGCCAATTTCCTTCTGACAAAGTGCACCATTAGAACACCCAAGAATTGAAGGTTAGGATCAGATCATCATGGAGAATATCTATGTGGTGGCTAAGAGCTGACAATAAGTTGATGGCACATTGTCTATCTATCAAATACACAAAATATGCCTTCTCCTCTAAACTAGGACACTAAAGACAGAGACAAGAATGAGATATTGTATTTTTCTTCATTGATATAATGAAACCAGCTTATCTGTAATTCAACAAAGAAGTAGCAAATATTTACTGTTTACTCAGATATTATCTCAAGTGATCTAAAATAAATATAGATTTTATCAAGTGAAACTTGCCCTAGTTTGCTTGGACCACTTTCTAACTACCTGTGCAATATTGTCAAATTAAATTATGAGGAGGAAATTACTTTACCACACTTCTGGACCAGTGGGACAAAATTACCAAACTCCCTTTTTTGTTACAAAATTGTAAGAACTGAAATGTAATAAGGTAAACGGGAGAGAAAGCAGAACTGGCTTAAGAAGCTGACAGGCCCATCAAGCTCAGTTATGTCTATACTGACCTGCAACAACCTATCATACCTGGAAATAACAGGGACTGAACATGGACATGTGCCAAGAATGCTTTGATGAGAGCTGCTGGAGAAGGTGTTGTTCAGTCTTCCTCAGATCACATGCCAAAAATATCAGTGAAGATTTTTGAGAATCTGTTGATCATTTTCTCTAAAGAGCTTTCTGAAAGGTTTGGTAGCCAACATGGAAGATTGCTCATCTTTTCCAGCATGGATACCCCCAAGCTTTGGTGAACTGTGCAAAGAATTTACCCATCCACCTTTCCTTAATTCTTCACGGAGGCCTAAAAGGCTGCAGATTGAGTACAATGGCCTACATAGAAACTTCCTCTAGCTTTGGTAAATAAAGATAGGAGACAGAAGCTTGGAAGGGAAAGAAAACCTTTGTAAAGCAAATCCCATTGTCTTTTTGCTTTGACAAAATGAATCTTGTCACCAAAGTGGCACAATTCTGTTTGTCAAGGTGAATCTAACTTGCCTCACACCAGCCTATTATTTATGCTCTGTCTTTAAGCTGAAGAAGTACTCAGGATGAATTACAGATCATTGAAAGAAGACAGTCCTTGCCCACAGGTTAAAATCTAGAAAGGACAAGTGGAATAAAGGAAAACAAGAATACTCAACTGCTAATTCTTATCATCTTACTATCCAGTGTAATGTTTTTCACAATTGCCCCGTGTTCATTCTTTTCTGAAATGAAAAGAATTCAGAGAGACAAAATCAACTTTTATTAACTACACTAAGCTAACAGAGTTGATTCATTTTCCTTTTCTCTTTTTTCACAATCTGGATTCTCTGGAAGGAGGACGATGGCTCTGCTGTTTTCCCTTTATATGTTAGACCTATAAAACTCTTGAGTTTGAATGTTTGTCCAATCACATGTTTTCTGAAAGTATCATCACCTTCTATAACATATGGGAAAGAGCTATACTATAAATGGTCCACTCTCTAGCTTTAAGCTATCCCAGGTAACTCCTTGACAGGCTTTGCCCTTTTGGAATCTGTACCTGAACTAATATGGGAGGCTTCAATGGAAAATAAATTTATAAAAACATCTAAACATTCTGCAAACATAATCTTCTGTCCCCCAGCCTCCATTCAATAAGATCTGAGAAGTATACAGTTTCACTGCTCTTATCACCACTGAGAAGGTCAAAATCTGACAAGGTACAAATGCTTGTTCATATTTACTTTCAATGTTAAACTATCATTGCTCTTTGAGTCTTTTCAGATGTTTCATCTTTCTTAGATCCTATTCAAGATCAGCAACAAGTAAAGAACAATCTTATCATTGGTTCTAAACCTTGCCTTATAACAGATATCAGACAGACAAGAGATGGAATTGCCTATCAGATACCAGGAGCTTTCAGCAAGTGCCCTCAGAAAACCATCAGAATCCAGCAAATGCCTAAGGCAGATCATTTTATTGAGAGTATCATTCTTACAGGTTCTCAAGGTACTTACCATATGAAGCCTGACCTGAAAAGATTAGATCATGGCAAACAACATGCCAACTTTTTCCATATTCATATCACAAACCTTCTGCTCCAAACTATAAAACAACTACAATGCATTTGGCTAGCCAATCAATGACAAGATTACTTGTGACAGCTGCATAGTCACTAGGCATTTCTTTCATGCTTGTTCCCATAATCCATTTTCATCTATTCATATTCAACTATATTTTAGGCAATGCTATTGATTCCTGCCAAGATACTGTGAATGACTTTGCAAATGTCCTGGCTGCAGCAGGATCTGAAACTCGTATCAGATCCTTGACAGAACTATCATAATAGATGCCCAACAAGCATGTTCCTCTAAGACCAATTTTATATGAGGAGCTCTTCTAACACATACACCTGCTAATACAGCATCCTGAGGCCAGAGCCTATATTGAAGCAACTGAATTAAAAGGCAGATACACTAATGTGGGGGATCCCTTTCTCCCATAGTACCCATCACTGATTTAATGTCATCTACATTATCTTTACTCCCAGTACCATTGCTTACCCTGGCACTATCTCATTCCATTCAGCATGTCACTTTCATACTTTATCAGTTCTATGCAAATTGTGTAGAGCACATGTTAGTTGAACTCAACCATACACTTGGCCAATACTTCTATTTATATTCACACAGTAAATTGAAAGAGTTTCTGGTCAACTCTACTTCACCAGAAACTCTTTACCCATTCATCTTCTACAGTTTTCCAGAGCCTTTCCTACACATTTTTGCTACTGAGGTATTAATACTGCTGGGGTTCCAAGTCTATATTATGTCAGTTTAAAAGGGTTTCCTTTACTTTACAGCCTGCCTTTCATACGACAGCAAATCAAATTCCATTCTTTGCTATGGGTTTCAGGCATCAGTACTTGATTAACTACCAGGAAACTCCATCAAAGCTATTCCTATTAGCAGTTTTCTGCTCCTCTCGATTTAACCCTGTACTTCCTTTATTACCAATTGTCTAAATGTAACCCTGGTTTGAAAGCTGGATGTGAAGAACTGAAGAAGTTTCTTGGATGAAAAGTGAAACGTCTTCAAGGAAAAAGCAAAGAAAGTCTAGTTACATCTTTGGAATAACTATGATCTGGATGACTGGGAACCTCCATAGATATCTATAGTCATAGACTATAGTCTATAGACATAGACTTGCATCATTCTCATCAGCCTTTCTTGGAACAAAGAACTCTGCATTGAAGTTTAGTTCAGATAATCCTCGATTTTTAGCAATAGCAATAACACATAGACTTATATACAGCTTTATAGTGCTTTACAGCCCTAAGCGGTTTAAAGAGTCAGCATATTGCTCTCAACAGTTTGGGTCCTCATTTTACCCACCTCAGAAGGATGGAAGGCTGAGTTAATCTTGAACCTGGTGGGATTTGAACTGCCAAACTGTAGTCAGCCGACAGTTAGCAGAAGTAGCTTGCAGTCCTGCACTCTAACCACTGTGCTCCTTTTAGCGATTTGTTTGAAGTTACAATAGCAGTAACAACAGTTGAAGTTGCGATAGTTACATGATCAAACAGTTACGAAAATGATCATTTTTCATATTTATACCTATTGCAGTGTCCCTATGGTCACATGATCAAAATTCAGACACTTGGCAACTGATTTATATTTATGATGGTTGCAATATCTCAGGATCATGTGATCACTTTTTGAGACCTTCTAACAGGCAAATTCAATGGGGAAACCAGATTCACTTTAACAACCATGTTATTAGCTTAGTAACTGCGGTAAGAAAGGTTATTAAATGGGACAAAATTCACTTAACAATTGTCTTGCTTAACAACATAAATTTTGGGCTCAATTGTGATCATAAATTGAAGACTACTTATAGCCATGGATATTTTAGTATCCTGACACCTAGTCCTGAGAAGTTAAATCCACCATAAAGACATTTTTCTTGCCGTTTGCCATAAAACGTCTGAACATTTAATTTCTATTTTAATGAATCATAAAATTCTGGCTATGAAGACTGGTTAAATTGTATTAGATTAAATTGGCTTTTCATCAATAAATTATTTCCATCTTCAATTATTTTATCATAACTTTAGATTGTGTTAAAAATAATACCATGGATTTCTATAGAAATCCACCAAACCAAGTACCATAGCCTAGATCCCAAGTTTAGGAAATTGAATACTTAAAAACCTAATCTCAAATCTCATTTGTTTATGAAAAACACTTCTAAAAAGAATAGATTTTTATTGAAAATGGTGTAAATTTTATTGTGAAAGTTGTGTAATTTTTTTTAAAAAAGTCATAGAAATCTGTATTAAAAATAAAACTTTCTAAACATTAGGAAAGATATGAAAGCACCAAAAAGGTTGTGACTGACAAATTCAGGGTTTCAAAGAGATACAATTATTTTAAAAAACAAATTGTTTAAGTTATTTATAAAAAAATAGTATTTTCTTCAAGATGCTTGGAAACATCAATCCCATGACTGAGAACAATAAACTATTGCTTGCTAAAATGTATTGCAAATTAATTCCTAGTTAGATTTATTAAGCAGATTTTTGTGGCTTTTATTGACATAACAGTTGACTCCAATTCTGTTCCTCAATAGTTTTTTGGAATAAATTATAGTCATTGGCCACTGATATGGAGCTATTAAATTAAATTATAGGTTTATACTGTGACATTGGAACAAATCAGTACAGACTGCAATGGGCTATTGTTTAATAATATAGCACTACTTAAAAGTACAAAATATGGATGCTTACTTGTTCTTCTTTCTAATTTTTTTTAATGATGTACTTTGTAAAATGTAATTGTTATTTTCAAGTCCAACATGGTGACATCATACATTGCTTTTATTTTAATATCTATATTTCCAAGTAGAAATATGAAAATCAGTTTGAGGTAGTGGTTAACTTCGAAACTAAGAAACATTAAGTTATGGTCGCCTTTAGGCATGAAACATAGTTTTGTGACTTTGGACCAGTCATTCTCTCTCAGACCAAGTCACCAAACAAGGCTGTTGTTGTGGGGAAAATAGGACGAGTAAGGAGTATTAGGTATGTTTACCACCTTGAGTTATTTATAAAAACAATAAAGGCAGGATTGAAACATCTAAAAAAAATTAAAAGTGATTTGCCATTCCAATCTTCTGGAATTGTTTCCTGTTCCCTGGAATTCTCTGGTGATCTCTCCCATAAATACTAACTAATCTTTAATCCTGTTT
>JANHFJ010004672.1:26267-39403 GCA_032468195.1 Cerberus rynchops | reverse complement strand
GAATAATTGGTTTAAGTTACAGGAAGGCAGGTTGCAACTGAAGCTAAAAGTATTTCTTAACAACTACACCAGTTTGATAACTAATCGCCCAGATCGATGGTAGACTGAATTTCTACAAGTTACAGGTTTTCGTGCATAGCCTATCCACACCTATATTTAAAAGTACCAGTGAATTAGCTGATTCTCTATATACCACATTGCTGCTACAGTTTAGTGAGGAAGGTTAGGCTAAAAGATCTAAAATCCCCCAAATGCAGGAATAGATGAAGTTCTTTTAAAATATCCATTATTTTGAATACACCTTTTGAATACCAATCAGAGGTATACAGAAACAGAAATCCTCTTTTGCTACCCAAAAATGTTCAGTTCAACAAATAAGGCCATATAAAAACACAACACAATAAATCCACATCTTATTTTTTTTAACTTAGCATACTTTTTAAAACTTATGCATTGTTAATTCATTGCTTAATGGCACTTACACATTTCTTTCTCATACAAGCATTTCTGGTGACAAGCATCACTGCAAGCTAACACATTCCACTGGAGAGGTGTCAGGTTTAAGGAATGCATAATAAATGTGATTTCTAAAATTGTGACAATCCCTTGTTTTTTACATAGCAGAATGCTGCCCACTAAAGCACTTGATAAATGGATCCCACATTAAGAGACCTGAATAGATGGAATTTATCTTCTGTTTCCTTCTCCCATTTAATCCCAATTATACAAAAGCAACACTAGTGAAAACCAGAGAACATCTTTATACTTAAACCAAGGGTCATTAGAAAAGGAAGGTTAGTCCCTAGGTAATTTGTAATTTGGTGACATTGTAAAGAAACCATTGTCCTTGATGGAGCAAAGTAATAGTTTCCACTAACAAGACAACTTTCACTTATCCTCCATATTCTATAAAAACACAAATGGCTTGGGAAAGAAGACAAGAAGAAAAGGAAAAGAGAGAAGAATTTTCAAATAAACTTCCAAGCTGGAGACCCAGATTATTTCTTTTCAGACAGTCTCTAAGCAGGAAACACATGCCTAAACCTAAGACCTTATTCAAGGACATAAGATGTCACTGCTTTAACTTTTTATTATTCAGTCCTTGAGTCATTTGCTACTTCATGATTCAATGAACATATTTGCTAGATTGTCTGTCAGTAATTTATAAATTCAGACTTGTGTCATCAATGCTAGTATGTAGTACCTAGACTTTTGTCAGCCTCTTTTTAATTGCCTTTGATTTTTTTCCCATGCATCAGAGTTTTCTCAAGGTCTTGCCTTTGAATTAGATATTCAAAATATCAAAATTCTAGCTTCATTATCAGTTCTTCCAGTAAGCACTCTACTTTTTCGCATCATCTATTAATTAATTATTACTTCCTGCAATTCAAGATATTTTCAACAATTTTCTCCAACCATAACTTGCAAGTAGAAAAATGTAGCCTTAAAAATATGTATCCTTGTTATTTATATTACAGTATACTTTAGAAATTTGTGTGCATTAACATTTTGTGTCATTATTATAATCTTTTGTACAAGTAGCACACATCTCTATTTCACATCTAGCCTAACTGTCCTGTGAATTTCCCACAAATTTGCCACCTATTAAAGTATCATTGTTTGATTTTTTTAAAAAAGACTGATTAGTAGATTAGATTTTGATCCCTCTTCTTTCACATTCAACAAGAAATTTTCTCACTTCAAGCCACTGAAGTGATAGCATCTGCTTATTTGACACTGTTGATTTTCATCCTGCAATTTTAATTCCAATTTCTGTTCCTTCTAATCCAGCACTTATGATTGTATATTCTGAATATAAATTAAACAGTTGTTTTTATTACTGATTAATCTAACAATCACATCAAATCATAACACATTATCAATATAGTAAAATATATAAATTAAATAACAACACAACTTTGGGAAACTCCTTTTCCAGTTTTGAAATATTATCCTTTCTGGTCCTTATTCCATTCTAATAGTGCTTGTTGGTTGCTTTCCCTTATTTTCTCTTTTCTTAACAAACTCCTCTTTATAAATTTGGTTTTGCTGATTTTAGAATTAAAATTAGAATTTTGGTAAAATAACCTTACCAAAAAAACCTCCCTACTTGGTTAAAAGATCAATCTGAAGCTCTGTTATCAGCTGCAGAGGGCTTTCCAGAAGGCCGCTGATGTTGAAACGGAGACCAGGGATGATGCATGTGTCAATCCAGATCTCCTTTCTCTGCTGCAGAGAGCTTTCCGGAAGGCCTCTGATGGAAAAACAGAGGCCAAGGATGATGCAAGCGAGCAGCAGCAAGCAGCCGCAGAAGAAATGGGCCTGCAAAGTGAAGCACGTGTCAGGATGTGTTAGGCCTGTTAAGTAGGGCAGGTCTGCCCCATCCCCAGCCTAGTTTCATTTTTTTCCATGTGACTCACCCCATTCCCTGCACCCCAGAATGGGTGCAGTCTTAATTGGGGCTTACAGTATTTGGGGAGTAGGGTTTATTTTGGGTGCACATTTAAAAATCAAGTCAGGGCTTACTTTCGGGGTAGGTCATATTTTGGGGGAAAATACAATAGTGTGGCAGAAGAGTGCAAATCAGAAGTCATTCATGTAGTGTACATTTTAAGGGTTACAAAACCCACAGGTCCATATTTTAATTAAATCTGCTTTAAGAATCCCTTTGCCTTAAAAAAAATCACCAGTGTGAATGAGCTCCAAAATATTAATCCAATTGATTAATATTCCTCAACAGAATTTCCCCATTTAATTTTTTTGTTGTTGTAGTAGTTGCTCAGATAGTCAGAGAAACACGGCTCCTCTTGAGATTGAATGAGATTGAATTGTACAGATCCTTTGACAAGGTTTTGTTTTTGTTTTTTTGCTACCTGTCCCAGAGGTATCTTGGCAAGTGCAACAACAAAGAATGCAACATCTCGGAAAATGCTGCCTCAGCATGACAAATATCCAGGAGAGCAACAATATGAGTAAAATACTATTAAATATAATTAAAAACTAATGCCTTGGAGTTAGTAGTGAAAATTCCCTTATGGAAAAGAATAAAGAAAATATTCTATATTATGACTGTGTAGTATACACAGTCCCTTTCAGTACATGTGCATAGCACAATGCTAATACAAAAATATGCTGGTGATTATATCCATGTGCCACCAGTGTTAATATGCACATGAACAAAACAAACAAAAAGATAGGGAGGGATCCTGCATTTACATAGCTTCCTATTTTTGGGTAGTTATCAGATGTTATATTCTGGCTCTCATAGTCACATTATTAGTCAGGTAGCAATCCCCTAAAACTAACTTATTCCCATAAAAACTATGTCACTGCTCTTATTCGTGTTTTTTTAATAGAGGAATTCAAGACCAGAGTCATTTGGACCTCAGGTCTAGATTTTGACTGCTGAGCAGTGACCTCTAATTAATAATGGAAAAGGAATAATGGAGAATAAATTATTTGTGCTGAAATTGTTTTTGAAATGGGCACTAGCAAGTTCATCAGTTTTCTGCTTGAATTTCAGTGCTGTTTGCAGAAGCAAGTAAGACTAGAATAAGCTGGAATACTGTATCCAGTTTTGTTCACCACATCACAAAAAAGATGCTAAAATTTTGGAAAAAGTGCAAAGAAGAGCAAATAAGATGATGAAGGATCTGGAGACAAAAAAGTATGAAGAACAGTTGCATGATTTGGGTATGTTCATTCTAGTAAGAATTATGGGGCAATATGATCATATTGCCCCATAATTCTTATTAGAATGAAACCCCTCCTCGGGGTCCCATTGTCAGGACAGTGTCATCTGACAGCCCCGAGGGTACGAGCCTTCTCTGTGGCTGCGCCCTTCCTGTGGAATGAATTGCCCCCGGAGATTCGGACCATTGCGGACCTCCAGACCTTCCGGCGTGCACTAAAAACCCATCTATTCCAGCAAGCCGGTCTGGCCTAATACCTAAGGGATTTTAAATTTTAAAGTCATTGAATTCTGCAAATTTTAAATTTTTAATTCTTTATTATCTTAATTCTATTTCGGCCAATATATTTAATCCGTTTTAATTGCATTTTAACTTTTGTTGATTCTGTTTTAGAAGGCTGTACACTGCCCCAAATCCTTCAGGAGAGGGGCGGTATAGAAATTTTGTTATTAAATTAATTAATTCTTAATATTCCAGTATTTGAGGGATTGCCACAAAGAAGAGGGGGGTCACTTATTTTCCAAAGTACCAGAAAGCAAGACAAGAAACAATGGCTGGAAACTAATCAAGGAGAGATGCATCTTGGAATTAAGGAGAAACTTCTCAATAGTAAGAACAATTAATCAATGGAACAGCTTGCCTTCAGAAGTTGTGGGTGCTTCATCATTGGAGGTTTCTAAAACTGGATTTAAGCCACCTGTCTGAAATAGTATAGGGTAGTGATGGCAAACATTTTAGAGAGCGAGTGCTGAAACTGCCTGGTGCGTATATGCAACGGAGACCTGAACACCAGCTGGCTGATGGGTGGTGGGGCATCACAACACCAGGAGTTCTGCAAGAGATGTGACCTTTTTCTTTCATGAGCTTCTGTTTGAGAAACACCATGAAGAAATGTGGTGGAGCTGAGCTGGGGCAACAGTGCCCCCAGAGAGGGCTCTGAGTGCCACCTCCGGCACGCGTGCCATAGGTTCACCACTATTTGTATATGGTCTCCTGCTTCAGCAGGGAGTTGGACTAGAAGACTTCCAAAATCTCTTCCAGCTCTATTCTGATTGATTCTCCTCCTCTTTGCTACATCAAGAATTAGAGGAAGCATTACTACTGCATTTATATAAATATAAGCCAGCAAGGAAATCAGATAAGAACATTTCCCAGCATTGTTCAAGAATTGTGTGCCAAAGGATCTCTAACCAATGCTCAACCCAACATCTTCACATAGTGTTAGAACATAGTCAGTTCTCTAATTTGTTAAAATTAGTCCACATTTCTTCCAATGATACAAATGTAAACTGTCAATTGAAATTTTAAAAAGTGCCTTAACTATTTACAGTTCTTTTATGACTATATATACAGAAAGATGACTAATATTTGTGGGGGGTGGGGGTTTCAGAGAAATGTGGAAGTTTGTGTGTAAGAAATGACAAGCCTAAGCCCAAGGATGGGGTCAAATGCATCATCAGTCAGGAGTCCCTTTGCCCCCAAAAGAGACTTAAATCCAGTCCCTCCTTGAAGTCCATTGATTCTTATCTGCCGCCAATTTGCCTTGACCATCAGATCAGATTTTTATATAGACTGCATAGAATAAATTGGCAGTGCTTTTGAACTCTATCCTTGCAACTGGTGTTTTATGTTTGACACTGTGTTCTAGAAAAGCTGTAGAGAGTGCTCCTCAAGTTTTTTTTTTGTTTATGCCTTCAAAGGGAATCCAGAAAATATCATGCTATCATACCATCAGATTGACATCAAAAACATTTTCAGGTTTCTACTTTCTAAGGCAAAGTACTTACCAGCATCGCAATCTTTCTTTATAGCATCAAAATGATATATTGTATTATCAGAAAGCCAAGAAGTAGCATACACAATACATTATCTGGTCATTTTAGCCTTCCCAGGGAGTCTGCTTTAGGTGTAACCAACAGAATTTGCAACCTATCAATCCACAGTATAGAAGATGTGGAACACCATTTCATAAATAACATTTCACAGGTATCTTATTTGTCAAAACAAACAAATAAGAAGAGTGTCATACTGCTAATGACACCGTTGAGATCAAGGGGAAAAAGTGATGTTGCACAAGTTAGTCCACTGTTGAATATCTTATCCAGTTCTGATTGCCCAATAGAATAACACTGAGGAACTGGAAAAAGTACAAAGAGCAATGAAGATGATGAGGGGTATGGAAGAGAAGACAAGATTGCATTTTTTAAAATAGTTAAAGTGATGTCACAGGGAAGAGTAAATTTATTGTCCATAACTCCCAAATGAAGGACAAGAATGGGTGGAAGCCAGAAGTGGGCTGCTATTGGTTCAAACCAGTTCTCTAGAACTGGATGTTAATTTCCTGAGCAGTTCAGAGAATGGGTTGTGGGAAGAAATATTTCCCCACTTTATAGGGCTAATCCTGCAAGGAATGCAGGAAGCAAACATTCTGGAATGCCTGAAGGCATTCTAGCCTAATCCTTATCTTAATTGCCCTGCTGCTTTAATTAAGTGTTTTCACAAACTGCCTCTGGGTTGTAAGCCTAAATGGTTCTTGGCAGTACATCCAGACTTTCTGTCTGCAGCCTTAAAGATTGTTAAAGAATTAAGCTTTTTGGAGTATACTTCCAACAGCTATTTACAGAAGGGTTGGCATAGCCATAAAAGAAATGGCTGAGAGGCGTGATGCAAGCTTGGCATTCTGTCTGATTTTTGTACTGCCTTTCTAGGGGCATGTGATCTTTCCTTAAATCTGGATGATTACCTAAGCATATCTTGTGAGGTGAGTGGGACGAGGTATCTTTAAGTATGCAAATGGATCTAATGATTGCTTGACCTAGGTGGGAAACTGCTTTATCAGTCCACTGAGCACAGAAGTCTCTTGTCTATGAGTATTCTTCAATAATCCAGGTCATGGTTGTCCTGCAGGTGCTTTTTTTCAAGAGGCAACTGGACTTTCTTGGTTTCCAGAAAATCCAGTTACCTCTTGAAAAAGCACCTGCAGGACAGGAGTCTCTTGAATTGCTTTGGAGTGGCCAAGGCACATGATTGCTCACTGAAAATAAGTGGATCCTCCTTCCAATTTATTTTAGTTTTCTCTCAGGATAATATGGCATAGTAACATGGCACCAATTGTAGAAAGTTAGCACCCACCCCTCTCCTAGAAGAATGAAATATTTTGAGAAATATTAAAAAAGAATATATTTCTCTGAATGAGAAATGAAGAAACACATTTTCTTAGAGGGAGAAAGCAGCCCCCACCTATAGCCCACAGCAGATGTCAGCACTTAAGTGTTAAAGAGATAGCTATATTCTTAGGCAAAAATTCCCTGCAGGAAGATCTGGACAAAGGCAGAATGGGATTAGCCCTCACTGTAGGGCTAATGTTAATGTGTTAATTTGTCTCTTCAGTTTGGCATTTGGTAACCCAAATATGCCCACCTGCTTTCTGGAGAGCTTAAAAACCTCTCTGTTAAAAGTTTTTACTTTATAAGCAAAAGTTGGCTGTATTTTAACTATTTTAATTCCTCAATATGCTCTGGCACCCTGCCTGATTTGTAACTCCAGGTTTTAGATATTGCTGAAGAAAAGGAAGGTATTCAGAAAGAATAGTTTAGGTTTCCATGATGGCTGTGACTCATTGATCTTCGATGTGTCCCCCATTTCTATAATCTAATGACTGGTATTTAGGACAGCTTTTTGCAAGCAAAGAAGCTTTTTGTATTTTTGTGCATGTAATCCTTGATTTACAACAGTTCATTTAGTGACCATGCAAAGTTACAATGGCACTGAAAAAAGTGACTTATGACCGTTTTTCATACGACCATTGCAGCATCCCCATGGCCATGAGAGGGCAGGTGAAGCGAAGCACCACTTGATGTAAATGACATCAAATTGACCATGTCCACCCAGTCACATGACCAGCCAGCCACGCCCAGCCAGCCAGTCATTAGGGCTCAGAACCGGTTGTTTAAAAATTTGCAGCCCACCACTGGTGGAATCATAGAACATAGAATAATATAGTTAGAAGGAACCTTTGGATGTCTTCTAGTCCAACCTCATGGCAGGGAATCTTATATAATTCCAGTTAAATGGCTGTCTAGTTTATTTTAGAAAAGTTCTAGTAATGGAGCACTCACAACTACCAGAGGCAAGCCATTCTACTGATTGTTCTCTCTGTCAGGAAATTTCTCCTTAGTTTTAGGTTGAAATTCTCCTTACTGATCTTTGACTTGCTAAATCTCATTATACAAACTCTACAGATTTCCTCATATTAACAAATAAGTTTACTTTTAATTATTTTCATGATTCATCTAAAGATACCGTCTAAATACTGTATGTTCAATTTAAGTTGGGAGATAGTGTTTTTAGAGTCATTTTGTAAAGAAACTTTTCTGAATAAACTAAGAGAAAACTTTTAATCATTATATGATGCATAACTTGCTACCAACATTTTTCTTAGCAGCTACATACTTTTTATCAAATTATTTCTTTTAGATGTCAAATTATAGTATGGGATATAGGACATATTTAGGACATATTTAGATTTAGCATTTCAGCCATTTTGTGTTCATGCTGGCTTCATTCTACATCATACATTGGCAACAGCCTGAAAACTAGTTCAGTCTATCACATCCTCTAGTTGAAAATTCTGCTGCTGTGCCCTCCCATACATAGACTATTACAAACAAAAGAGGAAACCTGTGACTCCAGATGCAACTAAACTATAATTTCCAGTCTCCCTGCCATTAGCCCTATCAGCAGCATATGAATGGCCATTCCTAGTATAGGACAGTCAAATGCTATGCTACTAAGGTTCACTGTGGAAGTCACAAAGACAGCAAAACTGATGGAAAGCTGCTGAGAGATGAGATTGAGTGGGGGGGAAACAATAATAGAAATTTTCATTCCTTTTAGCTATCTCCCTAGCATAGATCACCCATGCTGTCAACACTGGACTGACTGAATGAATGTAAGTAATCAATATGATTCATGACTATCTGAAATTGTGTGACCTACGGCAATATCTTGCTTAAGAACAGAAATAAGTCTTGATCAGGTCAACAGAGTCTTACCTGGGCTTCTTTAACTGAGGGCTAAACTATTGAATTATCATTTCTAAAGTGCACATCGAAGGCATAAGTCTGGATCAATTATTTTAGTTAATGGGAGAGATAGTAATTAAAGGAGCAGATAAGGGGAAACCTTAAACCTCCAAATATGTTTATATCCTCCAACATGCAAAACAAAACATGTTAGTAGAATTATGTGCAGAGAATATAAACACAATTTAACATAGATATCTGAAATTAGGGTTAGTTTTGATTTTATTGCTCTAGTCATTTTGGTGCCGTGTCAATTAATCTTTACATAAATTATATTCCTGTAATTATATTGTGTAATTAATTAAGATTAACACTGAATAATATTAATTACACAAATGAACACAGAAGCATTTGAAGAAATTAGATTTCCAGAAGTATTTCCTACTAAGTGAATTTTGAATGAATTTAGTGTTCCCCTTATTAAAAAAAACTTATAGAATCTAGTTAATTATACATAAACGTTTATTACAGTTAGTTAACTCAAGTAATTTTTACCAAATGGACTTTCTACAATAGTTTTTTAACGCCTATTCATAGGTAATGTCACATTAAATTAATACTTCACATTTTCATGTAATAATTAAGGAATTTGTTAACATATAGTGTTTTATACCCTGAATGTGAGCCCTTGCCAACACAAACAGCAACACATTAAAAAGAATGTACAATATAAAATATAAATAAACTGTCATATAATTATACAGCTCAATTTATGTCATGTCTTTTTTGCCTACTGAATGGAATTATAAGCAGAATGAATTACATTCTTTCTACAGAATCTTTGTAATGGGTAGATGACTTGGAAAATGAAGAGTATTTATCTCCTGAAGGCCATTTCTACTGCTTTCTGATTGCCTTTCCCTTGTGGCCTACCTCGTAATTAAACTGGGGTTTGTGGTCAGAAGTTTTTAAATCTCAGCGACAAAATTAATGGGCTTGATGAAAGTCAATGCAAGCAAACCTGTTGGAATCTTTGTACAGAGGAAAACAAGTACAGATTTTCATATAGTTGTTATTGTTTTTGAATTTCATCTTCCTTCAGGTAAATTTTCAGATGGATGTTTAACTATAATGGTAATTCAGGGGGGAGTGTATTTACTTAGGAAACACGCTGTTTAGGCTGCTAGAGGCATCTTTGATCATAAACAGTATCGTATATCATACTAGTTAGATATAAGAGGTGGAGTAGCAGACACCTCAGAAACTATTTATTTGCAAAGGAATTCGATCATTTTAATTACAAGTACACTTTAACTTCTAGCATATGCAATAATTCTTTCAAAGTTGCAAGGATTTGTATTTAATGCCACTGTCCCACCTTCCATAATACTTAACTATTTTACTAAAGAATTGATGGAATTAAGCTAGTGTGATGGAATAAATTAAATTGACTACAGTGGGGAATACAAAATATACAACCATGCCAACCAAAATTGTAAAAAGCTTTAAACAGGATTTGTTCCACATACTGGATCTCCAGAGTAAAAGTCTGCCCTTTCAGATCATTTTTTTAAAGAGCATGGGAAAAAAAAATTCTGCTGAAATATGCAAGTTACAACAGCAGCACAATTAATGTGTGTCTGTAGCTTGATTATTCAATAGCAAGAAATATTTCTATAGCTAAATAGTTGGGGAAAAAAACTCTCTTAGTTGATCTCATATTGTGTTGAATCTAAATTTAGTTATTGTACATGAAGAGTAGAATCACTGAAGTAGGACATATAAGGAAACTAAAGGCAAAATTAGCCTTTTTATTGCCAAAAACCCAGCATAGAATCACGAGAAATCAAATTTGACTTTTTATTTAAATGTGAGTGAGTACAGTCTGAGAAAATGTGAATGTAAGGATTAAAAAATTATGTCAATTTAGGATGAATTCGCAAATCAAACCAAACTGCTAGAAACTGAAGTATTCAGTTTTAACTTAAAACTACAACAATGAAAATACTGTATGTGCCAGTAGTATAGAATTCATGCCTTAGAATATTACATGCATATTACATGGCATATTACATCCTCCCTCCTTTTTCCCCTTGTTTTTTTTTTAAAAACACCACTTCCTATCTCCCTACCACCTACCCTAAAATCTTCCCTCTTGTTCTTTTAGCATCTTTGTGGTTGGAGCTCGGAAATGGATTGTTTTGTAAATAATGTCTGGGGGAAAAATATTATATGCATTATCTGAGAAATAAAATATTGTGCTGAGTCTCATACCATAGATGCAAACTTAATTTTCAAGATGTTAATCGTTACTTAAGAAATTAAGTAATTTATTAAACTTATTAAATTACTTCATATCCAATCTAGTCAGGCTCTACAAATAACTAAAATAATTCCTTTGAACTGCAAAACATTCATTTGATTTTATTACATCACTTAAAAGCCATCTCTATTGAGTCATATGAGAATCACAAATTCTTACTTGCAGACTATTCTCCATGTAATTCTTTATAACTAAGTTATTTAATAGTTAAACTCAAATATCTTGATTAGATTACCATTAGTACATATTGTTATGAACACACAATTCTACATTGTGTAAAATATTTAAGAAAACAGAATATGTTTCATGTGATTCTAGAAATTTTTTAAAGGGTACTCATTTGACTCTATATGGTAACTTATAGTCTTAAGGTTGATAAACTTTAGTTCTTCAGTAAAGCTATTAATTGTGAAGATTGCTAGAAATTCTTAATTCTGAGGAGCCATGTGCTGGTCAACACTGCATTAAAAATGTTCTACAAAGTATATACAGCAATTCCTAATAGTGGGTGTCTCTCCAAAAGTACCTTTTGTATATTTTTCTTTCTTTTCTTTTGTTTCTCTTTTAGAGCTGCCAATGGCAGCTGCTGCCATACTAGTTTGTAGAAAGAGTGGGGGGAAGATAGATAGTTGTTTGAGGTGATATCATAACAACATTCTTTCCTCTGAAGAACCAAGGACATTTCATCAACACAACACCTGTGGAGGGAGTGTTTGAGGGTGACCTATCAGTTCACCCTGGATGGGATTGGAGAAGAATGATATATGTGACACCTTGGAGGAAGAACTTTGACTTTACTTTGGGTGGGAAAAATGCAGGAATTCAGATTCAAGCTTTTCCCAGTGTGCCAATATGATGTCTCTAATAAATCTATACTTTGAGGGATACTACAGCTTTGGAGTTTTGATTATTTCAGAGATGTTACTTGGAACCCTGACAATGGGTGTTTCAGAACAAAAACTGAAAACCTAGACCTGTGATGGCGAACCTATGGCACGGGTGCCACAGGTGGCACACAGAGCCATCTTGCTGGGCACATAAGCTGTTGGCCAACTTACCTCCAGCTGAGCATGCACATGTGATTGTACATGCACATGCACGATTGCAGAGACCCAACTGGTCTTCGGGCGTCCGCTGTACATGCGTGCAATTGCAGCAGGAAATCCAACTGGTCTTTGGAGCTCTCCTGTACATGCACACGTGATTACTCATGTGTGCGTAAGTGTCTGCACGCAGCATGCATGCATTGCGTGTGCAAAAGCTGCAGGCATGCGCAGATGGTGTGGTTGCACATGCAGTGCACATGGAGGAGCAAGTGCAGATGGCATGCACAAAGCATATACTTTTCGGCACTCGGTAAGTAAAAGGTTTGCCACCACTGCAATAGCCACTGCATTTCCTCTAGTCAGATCTTCCTGTCCCTGCCAAAGAGAAAGAATTCAATTATTTACGTAATTTAATTGAAAAGATGCAAATTATTAGTTGAAAACTTGTAATTATTCATCATAATTGAAGAAATGCAGTCGTAGTTTATTGTAGAATAATTTAAAAATAAGATAAGTATTTTGTTATGAATAATGTGAACATTTTCCCATAAATAATGACTTACTCTGTTTCCCAGCTGTTTCATATAGATTTTGGTCATATTCTTGGAAACTTCAAATCCAAATTTGGAATTAAAAGAGAACGGGTCCCTTTCATCCTTACATATGATTTTATTCATGTCATCCAGCAGGGAAAAACTGGAAACACTGAAAAATTTGGCCGGTAAGTACTAAGCTTGTTAGAATAATTTAGTTCTGGTTTAGTCTTAGAGCCATATGTGACATAATACCAAACCTTGGAGATAGGAGATTAAGCAGGGTTAGACCTGGGTAATATACGGGAAAGCTCCACAACACTGTTTCAGATAGGATAGGAGTAGAAAAAGAAAAATCTAAGAAAGCAATAGCAAACCTCTTCTTGCCAAAAAAACAAGAACCCAAAAAAACAAAAAAACCTGGACATATTCAGGTTGTTATAAACCAGGGGTCTCCAATCTTGGCAACTTGAAGACTTGTGGACTTCAACTCCCAGCAAAGCTGGCTGAGGAATTCT
>JANHFJ010004671.1:233582-246280 GCA_032468195.1 Cerberus rynchops | reverse complement strand
TCCCAAACCAGGTTGTGATGTTGCCCATCAGGATGCTCTCTACAGTGCAGGAATAGAAGTTCCTGAGCACCTTTGGTAGTAGTCTGAAGTCCCTCAGACGTCTGAGGTGAAAGAGACGTTGTCGGGCTTTTTATGCTAAATTATTATAGTGCTAAATTATCCCAAATTTATTGGTCTTTTATCAAAGCTAAATACATTTAGCTCCAATTTCTCTTCAAGTTTTGTTGCCTTTCCCTTTGTCTGTCGCAGTTTCTCTGAAGTCTTCTTAAACTGAATTGCCAGACCTGAAGATAATCTGACTGAATCAGAATAAAGTGGAATAAATAATGTTCTGTGATTTGGAAATTATACTTCTGTTGATGCATCCCAAAATAGCATTTACCTTTCTTGCAATCACATCACATAGGTGGTTCCTATTCAGTTTGCATACAATTACTATTCCAAATTTCTTTGAAAATACTTTTACAAACCTGGGATCCTTAGCTACATCTGTAAATTTGACATTTGTTTGCTATAAGAGGAACTTCCTATTTATTTCTGTTAAATTTCATTCTAATGCAGTACTTATATCCTTTTTCTTTAATTTAACAAATGTTTAATTTAATTTCTGTCTTCTAGTTCTCCCACTATGAAGTTCATGGGGAGATAAGGGGAGCAAGTGATGTTATTTAAGTCATGTTATTGCACAAATTATACAAATTATGTACTGTATGCTAATTCAAATTACTATATATGATTTGTCTCATTTATACAGTGAAGTGATGAGAAATATGATGGCCTATGTATTCCACTCAATTTTGCATCATCTGTAAATTTTATAAGCATTTCTTCCACAAATAGAGGATGACTGAGCTTTGTAAAACCTCATTTGACTCATCTTTCTGGTCTGATCTTTGATGAACACTCTTGAATATTACTTCCAGTTACAAATCTACTTACTTATTATACCATCCAGCCAATATTTAACTAGGTTGCAAATGAGCATATCGTCAGTTAAATGATTTGCTAATGTAAAATATGTGAGAGTTATGCAGAAAGAAACTTTGTTCTAGTTAAGAATTTGGATTCCCAGAATCCTTAGCAGGAATTCATGCTTAGTAAAAGATGTCAATTTGTAAAGAGGAAATCTTTTTCTCTTACAAAAATGTGCCAGCTCATTGATAATCTAATTTGGCAGCATAAAGAATCCTAGCCCTAAAACTGTCTTGATATGATTTGTGTTTTGGTATATGTCAATACAGCTTAAAATTGCTAAATTCCCAATTTTCTATTATTATTAATACCAACAAAATAATTCATTACCATAAAATTATCCTATCTTAATATTTTTTATTCTGAAGAGTTACTTCAGGAACCTGTATGTGAATTGTGTACTTGCATATGAAACATGCCAAAAAATGAGCCATATGAAAACTGATTACATCAAATATATTTATAAGGGAACAGGAACCCATCTCATTTGGAAAAGAGCCTTAAAAGCAAATCTAAGGAATACTTTCATTCTTTTATAAATATGCTAAAGATAATTGACATTTCCAATTCTGATGTGACAATATGTTATAATGGGGAAAATCCTAAAACCATATCAATTTGAGATGATAAGTAGCGCACAAAGATGTTCATGAAAAGCCCCCCAAATAGTGTGTTATCATTCAAACATTGTTCAGATATGAAGGTCCAGGTCTGAAAAATAATTTTGCCATAATTGAGCTGTTCTGTGCTTTGCTTTGCTATGCTGCTTCACAAAACAGTCTGTAATTTTTGAGGAAAACAAATGGCAAATGATTTTGTTTACTTTCTATGTGAAATGCAAACACTAAATAAGAATAAAATAAATCTCTGTTTTTAAAAGGAGTCTCTAATCCAGAATCATGATTATTAATTTTATATATTAATAGAGTAAGAGGCTTTCCCCAGATGTATGGCAATATTGCAATAACTTTTCAAATCAAATCAAATCAAATTTTATTCATCACATGCACAGACATACATAGTACAAAATGTAGTGAAATGTATATATGTGTATAATTTTTACTTTAATTATAATTAAAGAATGTTAGCATTCATTGATAGCTCAGCCCTTATTCTGCATCCAAGACAACTATATTATGAATATTTTAAAAAATGGGACATTCTACTACTTAATTACTCAGCAATTAATTATTGCTGAAAAGCTCCTGCTGAATTCAATTCTCAGACGGATGAAATTGGACAAGTCAATGTTCCTCATTTTAATCAACTTCACTGGTAGTTGTAAGTATAAAATAGAGAGGTGGAATTTATGTTGCTATGATCTCTTTGAAAGAGAAAAGCGGGAAAAAAGCCTTTATGATATTTTGTTTGTTACCTACTTTATCCCTGCTTCAGTCAGAGGGACACAATACAGTTTTCAAACTTTGAATATTGTAGTTCCTTTGCAATTCCTTAAATCCCCCTAACTAATTTTAGATACCCAAGTTTTAGATTTTTGAGTTCTCAGAGCATATTATGGATATTTTCATAACATATCCAGGATAACAGGATAGACATGGCCAGTCATAAGCCATCTCTATTTCTTTTTGGATTTCTCTTTTTTTCCCCTTTGGAAGGTAGGTACCCTTCAAGATAAACTTAAGGACTAAAGCCACTATCATTTTTTAATAAAAAAATTCAAAACCATTTTAGAAGTAAAGATTATACCAGAGACTGGCATATTAGTTTTCATACATCCAATAGATATAAGATATATGCCTACAGTTATCATGCTGGAGATCCAGAATAGAGATGTTTAAGACTATTATTTTATTGGAAATCAGTTTCTTATGTTTAGGTTGCCAGGGAATGAAATATTTAACTGAGAACAGCCCTGCAGTTTGGAACCATTACTATTTAGTTTATACTTTTTCTTATTGCAGTAATTCCATCTGTTGTTGCTATATGTCTAACCTAGGACATTACACTGCCTGAAATCAAAATAACCCTCAGCCTGTGTGCTGAGATAAATAAGATAAAAATTGCTACCCCTCAAGAAAAAGGATTGACGCTGCTCAGAAAAGTTTTCTCTCTCTCTCTCTCTCTCTCTCTCTCTCTCCCCCACCATACACATTCATATCCATAGCTATATCCATCTTTCTAAATGGATATATTAATTTCATCGTTGTCATAGAAAGGAAAGGCTCGGTGTGATTGAAAGTATTTGACTAGTAACTGGTTCCCAATGCTGCTATCTGTCAGATTGCAAAGGCATCTACACTTTATAACTTCAGTGGGTTTTTCTTTTTTCTTTAAGATACTGTAACTCTTATTTCAGCTTAGCTAATAAGAGAACATGCCACCTGTTCAGATATTTAACACAGGTGGGTCTCTACTACAATTAACATATCCCAGGAATTGTCACATTATTCAAATTCACACTATTCAAAGTGATGTTTCTATGGAAAATATGGTAATTGGTTCCAGTTCAATAGAAATAGGCAATGAAGATTTTTAAACATAAATGTCTATATGGACAGGTAGTTCTTATAATCACAATTGAGGCCAGAATTTCCATTGCTTCAGTGGTGGAATGCAACTGGTCACACCGGATCTCTTGAACCGGTAGCAGTAATTTGAATTTGGCGCTGCCCACCTGCTCCTGCCATTTCCTGTCCTAGAGCAGCTTCGTTTTTTTCCCCTTACCTTAATCAGCACCGATCACCGATCAGCTGTTTGATCGGTGCCTCTGCAGCCTTCCTAGTTATCGCAGCTGCCACTAGTGTAAATTATTTTTTAAGCAGCTGCGTGGCAGCATGAGCTGAACTGGTAGCAAAACCGGTTGGATTCCACCACTGCATTGCTTGTAATCTCTTTGCTAAGCATCACCATCTTGTGGAATCTAAGAAATGTGCCTTTTACATAGCAGCCCTTGTCCTGTGGAACATTGTACCACTTGAAATTTTGCAGGTCTCTACCCTCCTATTCTTTTGATCAACAGGCAATACCTGGCAATTCCCCAAAAAACAGAAATATAGTAAAATGAGAAGATTTAATAAAAAGCTGGAAGTTTGGTGCCAGGTGTTTAATGTTTCTGGTGTTAATAAATTTACATTATGCTGTTTTTAACCAATGCTGTTTTAATTGTTGATTGGGAACTGCACAGAGAGCCACAAAAGATGGGCAGCTATCTAAATGTTTTAAATAAAGGAATAAAATAAACAGAAGTGTTTGGAAATGAGAAATGAAAAAAATGTTGAAATATATTTATTTTACATGACATTTATATATACTCAAAACTGATAAAACCATAGCCCTAAGTAATATCTCTTTAAGTGGAAAGGTTACAAAATCCTGGCGGTACTGAATGTCACTGCAAATTATTACATTCTTATCCATTTTATAAGCAATTGGGAAAAGTAAAATAATGCATTGTCATTTTATCCAGTTTGTATAAAAACAACACAACAGGCTGTAGAAAAAGTATCAAGTGAAAGTATGTCTTACAAAAATGTTAACAAGAATTTAGCAAGGATGTGGGTATTATATTTCTTCCCTCTGCCTTTTAATGCTAGTGCAGCTCCCCTTTCATTTTCCACCTGTTTCTCTATATGTACACCTGCACCCAGGTGGTCGTATGAAAGGCAGATGCTCTTCTTAGCTTCACAGCATTAGTTCTTATAATATCGAATAATTTTGAAAAATAAAAATAAAACGGAGATCCTTTCTCCAAGCAGAAAAACACCGTCGGGAAGAAAACTAATAAATAACTGATATTCCTCTTGCTATAATCTTTGGCTCTAAAGAATGACTGAAAATAAAGATTTTTGTATGCAAGGTAGCAAGTAGAAAGATTTGGAATAAACAGATATGATCATACTATAAAGAATATGCATAGGAGGTATATGTTGAGTCATCCAACCAACAATGTTCTCAGGACAGTACTGCAGCAGTCAAGGGATTCTAGAAAGGCACCCCAGCTGTCAGAGTTTCAAGTAACACCCCCGAAGTAATGTAACGAAACTAACTAAATTCAAAGAGAATTAAGAAAAGGGAAAAAAAATCTGCAGGGAGTCCTTTTAGGCTTGGCACCAACTAACATTATACAAGTTCTATATTTTTCATTCCCTGAATGTACCTGAACCCATCTGTACTTAAGAGTTTTCACATTCATCCTGGTCTCCACTTGTACATCAACATATACACCAAAGCAGAAATGGTGAAAGTCTTTATGCCTTCTGCAACCTTCATAATAGTCAGGTACTGAAAGTGTCAATCTGCTTCACATCTGTGCATTTCTCCCAAAAAACACAGCAATGATAACTTTGGTTAAGTGCAAGAATCCCACCCTAAACAACCATGGAATGAATGGGAGCTTTTTCCTATTTTTTTTAAAAAAAGGTATTATTTTGCTACTTTAATGGTAGCAACAGGTCTTTAGAACGGCAATAACAAGAATAGGTTCTTGGAGTAACATCCAGAATTGTTTTAACATTACTATTATATTAATAAAACTCTGAAATAAATCAAATTATTATAGTCAGCTTTGCATGTTTACTATATGTGATTGGATTTATCTGCCACTCATGACTTTGGTGACATTGGTGCTAATGCTAACCCAAAACTCAAGAAGTTAAAATAGCTTGTATGATATTCAGATACTTTGAGCAAAATATTTTATATTTTCTGTATACAAAATTAGACTTATTGCTTACTACTGTTTTGAGCTAAGTTCAAAGGCAAAGTAAATGTGAAGTTAATATAGAATACACTGTAATAATGTAAAATGTATATGTAATTGTCTTATCATTGTAGTCTTATTGCAGGCCTAAACTGCAATAACACACTCCTAGACTGCATGAACAGAAGGATAGAATCAAGATTACATGAAGTGTAATACTACTTTATAATGCCTTGGTAAGACCATATTTGAGATATTACATCCAGTTTTGGTTGTCATGATATAAACAAGATGTTGAGATTCTAGAAAAGTGCATAGAGGAGCAATAGAGAAGATTAGGGGACTGAAGCAGGAGTGGAATCCAACTGGTTTTGCTACTGGTTTGATGCATGCTGCATGTGCACCAGCCGCACTGCTGTGCAGCTTCTAAACTACTTATTTTTGTTCCCAGAGGCAGTTGGAGGTGATTTTTGCTTACCGGAGGTGATTGGGAAGGCTGTGGGGGTGCACAGAACAGCTTCAGATGAGTAAAAAAAAATTTAAAAACTGAAGAGGATATAGGACAAGAAAGAGCAGGGGCAGGTGGGAGGGCCCAAATGTCGTTGGGGGTGGGGTGGATAGGGCCAAATGCTGTCTTCACTACCAGATCAGCAGAACCGGTCCGACCAGGCTGAATTTCACCACTGGACTGAAGGATAAAACATATGAAGAACCGTTGCAGGAATTGGGAATGTTTACTATAATGAAAATAAGAACTAGAGGGGACATGACAGTAGTGTTCCAATATCTAAGCCACAAAGAAGAGGGGGTCAACCTATTCTCCAAAGCATCTGAAGGCAGCAATAGATGGAAACTAATCAAGGAGAGTAGCAACCTAGAAATTTCCTGACAGTTAGAACAATTAATCTGTACAACGACTTGTCACCAGAAGCTCCAACACTGTGGTTTTTTTAAAAAAAAGATTAGACAATAATTTGTCTGAAATGGTTTCCTGCTTAAGCAGGGGGTTGGACTAGAAGACTTCCAGAGTTGAAAGCTCCCTTTGGTTATTCATTGGACAAATAGGAGAGTTTACAAATTTTATTTCCTTTCAAACTACATTACCAAAAATGTTCAGTGTTAAATAAAACTGGAAAACTAGGAGAAATAAATGGAGTACATGATAAAAGTCTGACTTATGAAATATAGATTTATATTTGCAAATTCCAGGGATGCCCTATGTGGAATGGAACAGGAAATGGGTCTTATTGTGTTACCAAAACTGTCATTAAAGCCAGCTCTTGATAATGGGTTTTACTTATATTTACGAAGTGGGGTACTTGGACCCATGGGTTTCAATCATTTATTCCACACTTATTAAAGGAAAACATGATAAATGGGATAAATATTGATACTATTGATAAATATCACATTTTTTAAAATGTGAAGCTTCCAAATTTAGCTTCTGGAGGAACGAATATTAAACCCTACATAGAAAGAGTAACTAAAAACTTTTTCCCTTTATTTTCATGAAATCAGGTTTTTTTTTGCTTTATGAAAATTACATTGGTTGAAGAGGAGTGAACCAATTTAGATTGCAGATTAGATCTGGACCCCAAATGGCCATGCATGCTTTTGGTAACACCTGCTCTGGTGTGTTATTTCCTAGGCATGACTATAAAGAGACAGAAAAGGAGAAGCATGTGGTATTCAGAATGGTTTTCTCTTTACTATAATGGACTTCCATTACCAGTGTAAAGCAAATGTTTTGTAGGATGTGTTTTGCATATAATTGAGAGTAAGATCCAGAACTGGAACAGATTTACTAAGAGAGGAGTTAGAAAGCATACACATGAAAGCAGGTTTTTTATCATCTTAAGGAGAGATGATAATAAATAGAAATATAAGAATCTTCCAAAGCAGCAAAACAGTTCCAGTATTAAGTAACATGAGATCACCATTAGAGATACACCCTTACTTCTACTAATGCCATTTTATCCCTTGTATGTTTTAACAGCTGACTATCCCCTCATACAGTATACAAATCCACATGAAGAAATACTGGAATCTAGGACATTAGCAATTTTGCAAGAAGGGAGAAGGAATGTTTACTTAAGGACAAGTCCAAGAAATCCTAAATTAGCTGCCCAACTCTCTAGTTCACTGGAGTTGCATAGCAAATAAACTTACATAAATAAATAATAAAGTTAAGGCAAATTTAAACCTTTGGGTATCAGTCAATTTGAAATAATAGGAAAAAAACATTGATTGGCTGACAGTTATTTGTGTTACCTATTAGTTGTAAAGAGGAAGCACTTATTGTTTAATTATTCTCTGCGCTTTAAGCTTGCTTATAGTTAACTGTAGAATCTTGAAATTTGTATATGCATGCAAATAATTCGTTGATTACATATTAACTGTGGTGAGAATGATTGGGAGATGATGGGCCTACTCATCTGAAGAGCTCATACATTTGCAAAGATTGTTACATTTATTCTTAAATTATCTATGTACAGAAAATACTAGGGAAGATGAAGTAGGGATTACAGTTTTATAAAAAATATTACAATGTCAGTATCAAGTTTTTACAAGTGAAATTACACTTGTTCTCATATTATTAAAAATGTAAACATCAATGTATAAAATGTATAAAATTCTAATAGCTGCTATTTTTTTCTGCTATACCATGCTTTACCAACATTACAAAAGTATCCAGAGTAACTATACAAGATTACACATGTCACCTGAGAGGTAAAAATTCTTACTAGATTTTTGCTGATTAATAAAGAGAGCTGAACATTTGGAGGTAGATTTATGTAAAATTAGGCGAGGTATTAAATGAATATTTGGTTGTATAATAAGAGACAATGATAAATTATTATTGCAAATTATAATTGTTCGAGATTAATTTTTTTTTTTTTTTTTTTCTGGTTTGTTTTCTTTTGTTTTTTAATTCATGCACAGATTTTGTTACATTAGTTTTTACTTGTTTAATATAATTCTCAGTAATTTTTTTTTAAAAAAGCAAGTAAAATTCCTAATTAAGTATGTAAGGAGTACAAAGACTATTTTTAATGGTACTTATGCATAATCTAATATCACTAATACTTCAAAAGAGATGAGAATGTTTCACAGAATCCTCATTCCATGAAAAATTAGTTTGGTGCCACTTGATTGCAATTGAAAGCTAGAATAAAAGTACAAAATGGAACAAAAAAAGCCAACAGACTCATAAATGCTAACCTACAATAATGGTAATTGCTGAAGTGAAATTGTGTGCAAATAATAGACTGGCAATTTTAATGGCAAAAAAATGGAATAGTGTTAGAAAATTATCCTTTTCTAAATTACAATAACAAATCAGGGGGAAAAACCCTTCTGAAGAACATCCATTAAAACAATTTGCTTTTAGGAGTTCAGTGCAGCAGATTTGACTTTCCTGTTGCTAAATTAACTATAACAGTGAATATGTAAAAGCCTTTGAAAACATTTTACCTTATGTCACAACTGGCTTAAATCTCTTCTTACAAGTCTCACAATTGCATCTCTAATTGGACACTAAGTTTAGACACGTCTAGACACAATTGCTTGAGTTGGATGGCCAATCCTCTTCCTGAAAACTAAGTGGGAAAAGTTGACCTCTGTAAGATGCTCTCTGCTTTAGGCCTTTCATCTGAGACTGGGAAGCAGCGTTCTCTACAAGCTTGAGATCCAAGGATCACAAAATTAGCACAAAATGTATAATGTCTCATAAATAGTAAGCTGTCTAGTAAAAGTGCTGTGAAGTTTGGATAGCCCTATTGCTAGGCAGATTTGAGATGCTGTCAAGGCGGTGTGGACCTGGGGCCCAGAGGCAACTAATTCTGTATGCTGTGAAAGAGTGGCCAATGATTATTTATGTAATTTATTACTATGTCTTTATTGTCAGATGAATTAGTAGTTTTCTGCCTCCAGCATTAAAAACAACCTGATTGATTTTATCCACCTTGATTGGGGGCAGGGCTGGCAGGGAGAGGACCATTTCCTGAATTGCCTCTGGGCACAAACTGGCCCTGCTACTTCATGTACTTGGTGGTTTTCCACATTTCAGAATAATTGCTTTGCTGTTTACCCCCAAGCAGCTTAATTCAGCTGAACATGACAATAAAATATAAGCCATTTTGTGCCATTTGAAAACTTTCTGCTTTCTCTCTCATGATTTTAAAGGCTTCTGCTTTGGGATGGTTCATTTTTTTCCCTATTTTATGAAGACATTTGCAAAGAATTTTGATTTATTATTATAATACCACATCAAAAGAAACTGTGAAGAGTTGCAATTTATGGGCATAAAAATATGATACCAGAGAAGAAAAGCATTTGTACACTAAAATGGGATAAAAAGAATATATGAAAATTTTCATAAATATGAAAATGAAAATTATATTAACTTGACCCCATACCCACAACTTATAAGATAGTTAAAAATAGAAATCAATTATTCTAGAAAGCAATTGGTACATTTCCAATACATTTGCTAGAAAAGGAGGAAAAAAATATGAAAATAGAAAAATTATTCCAGTTGAGCAATTCATGCTTAATTTAGTAGAAGAAAATCCCGTTAACAATGAAGTTCAATCATACAATATTGCTGATTTTTTTTTTTAAAAAAATACAGCTCTGTCTGTATACTTTCTTCTGATGAAGCAGTTGTACTAAAATAATGGAACTGTTTTCTCCATGCATTAATTTGATTTAGGTGGAGGGCAAAATAATTTTTCTGCAGATAATTTAAGTTCACGTTGGGAACAAATACCTATAAATCATAAGCTACTCATAATCAGTTCAGCTCAGAAACATAATGCATTTCTATATATGAATATTTTATGCCTGCTTTTCTATCTATACATTAATATCAAGTCATTAAATAAATATAAAGATTCTTATTTTATAAAATGTGTATTTGCATGAAATAATATTAGTTTTCTAACCTGCAGATTTACTTATTCAGCTACTTCCTCTCCAAGATATACTGGAGAAAGGATTACATAGTGAAGATAAGAAGACATTCATTCAACCTTTGATTATCTCAAACTAAATGAAGATCACATAATATGAGAAGAGGAAAATCAGCTATTAAGTTATAGCCAGAAATAGTCCCAGGCTTTATCAATATATTTGAATAGCTGTGCCCAATATATTTAGCTACATGACTGGGAATTATGGTATACTGTGGTAGCTGACTCTTTTGCCTTCCGTAACAAATTTATTTATTTATTTATTTATTTGTCAGGATTTCTATACCGCCCCATCTCCCAAGGGATGATTTAAAATAGATTTCGCTTTCCTGATTATTTTAATATGATTGTATTGGGATACTGCCTCCTTTTGTGTTCATATATTTTGCAATTAGGATTGTGCTAAAGCACAGGCAGGGTAATTTAGCCAAATTCTTTATTCTGGTATTATTATTAGGCATTGCCTCATATTTGGTTTAGATTTAAGTCTAAAACCTCAGTTCTAAATGCTTAATTCTAGTTCCCCTGTAATATTTTAAAGCAATTGGTTTTTGTTGACATTTTAAAATATTATTCATGTCACTTTCTTGAAAATGCCATTCTGTTAGTTTATCCTTTTCTGCTTTTGAAATGTAGGTGGAAGGCAGTTGTGTCCTAGAAATCATATCCTCAATTTTCACCGGGCCATTTCTGCCTACAAACGTGGGAGTTATATTCATTCACTTTGGGGACAGGTAAATTTAAAGAAATTTGATCTTACCCATGAAATAAAAACAAGGAATCTTGTGACGCTGGCAAATTTATCATGGCAAATTTCTTGGACCTCATCCCCTACATTTGATGCCTGAGAAATTCTATTGTCATGTTTATTTCAATTATCTGAAGAGTGGGATGTCTCAGGGTCAATGTTGCCTCTATTTTACTTTCTTTTGATTGAAACGACATTGGAGATCTATTATGGTTTTACAGTATGTTTACTGGAGTTTTGTAACCTAGACAGTGGATGTAGACAAGCTGCATTCATTACAGGATGAACAAGATTACATTTCCAGTTTCTCAGAAGATTGCCTTTAGGTTCTCTATTGTGACAGGCAAAGGGATTCGGTTATCTGTTGTATTAAATGGGATGATGTTTTGGATGGACCTGTAATTTTATATAGTAGGCATTTCCTATAAATGACAAGCCACAAGAAAAGAAAAGTTTGTCTTGAACGATGGCATTGCTGTAATCCTTCAGTCTAACTGTTTGGACTGGTATCTAAGTGGTCCTCCATTTCTGAATAATTTAATATTGACAATTTTTCTGCCAAGTGGACAGACATATAGCTGTTTAAAGAAAATATTTGACATACAGATTTACGGAAGATTTGACAGACTGAGCTAGCAGTAGATCTGATGTTATCACAGCTATATTTTTTCTTATAATCAGAATCATGTATTATTTTGAAGTTTAAAATTTTACCTTGTCTTTTAGAGACCTTTTTCTGGGCCACCAGTTACTTACTCAGAATGTTATTTTTTATAAAAACATAAAAATAAGGCCACAGTCAGAGATATGCTTGGTTCCAACAGGAACAATAAATTGTGTGCCTCCAGCACTTGGATGTGTTTCAAGGCCATTTCTTCATGAATGGTTACTATGTAAAACAAGAACTGTGGTTTCTTTCAACATTTATGTATTTATTATTTAAAAGCAGCCATACAGCCAACCTTGAACAAGTTGATTTAAACAGAATTAGAATTCTGATGTTCTTTTGCGTGATGGGTGTTCTGGAAAAGGCTATTCAGTAAAATCTTTGGTATTATTTAGTTGCAATTTGAAATCACAGCCCCAGCTGTGGCTTTCACATTTGCATGATTTCATTTTATACCAGGCATATTTATTTATTTATTATATTTTTATGGCCACTCATCCTGCAAGAACGTGATTTGTAATACTAACTTCAAGAAAGGGATAGATCTGCACTGACACCTGTGGCCTTCCGGGTGCAATTCAAGGTGTTAGTTCTCATCTTCAAAGCGCTCCATGGCTCGGGACCTGGGTACTTACGGGACCGCCTGTTGCCACCCTCAGCCTCCAACCGACCGGTGCG
>JANHFJ010004671.1:217176-229329 GCA_032468195.1 Cerberus rynchops | reverse complement strand
AATAAATAAATAAATAAATAAATAAATAAATAAATAAATAAATAAATAAATAAATAAATAAATA
Organism: Cerberus rynchops; assembly: GCA_032468195.1. Classification (NCBI taxonomy): domain Eukaryota; kingdom Metazoa; phylum Chordata; class Lepidosauria; order Squamata; family Homalopsidae; genus Cerberus; species Cerberus rynchops. The sequence continues at coordinate 229,265 of JANHFJ010004671.1, read as the reverse complement.
AATAAATTTCAAATGTTACTGATAACATACATGGTCTTAACTCTAGACTAGTTCTGTGCCAGAAGACCAACATCTCTGCAGAATCTCTTGTTTCTTGTACTCTTCCTCACATATTATTGTATTATGTCCACAGGTTAAAGTGTGCATGTCTGTCTCTATAAGTATACATCCATTAGGCAAGGCAGTAATTTGGAGAGTCAATCTGAAGCTGCTGTCAGTGAAGTAAAGGCAAATAATTAGGTTAAACTTTAAGTTTTTCTACTTCACTCTCCCCAGATTACTGTTGATGTGTTGTTTGATTTTCCATTTAATTTTCCAGTATCCTCCAATAAATAGTTCCAGGTTTGGGCTTATGGAGTGAATAAACATTGCTTTAATCAAAAACAGAGATCTCAACAACCATTATTTCCCAAAATTTACAGAGCCGTGCAGCTTCAGGATCTTAAAAACGTGTTTACTTACTTTTATTTATTCAAAGTTGTTACAACTGCCCAACTCTCTTTTCAAAACATTTATCAGATAACATGTTAGTGAACCCTACTGAGCACTGACCCAATAGATAAAATTTGTGCAGGTTTTGATATTTTGGATTGCAATAAGTCAATGGGGGTAAATTAGGAAAGAATTAGAGGCTGTTAACAGCAGTGATATATAGCACCATTAAATTAATGAGACATCACCATAGCCTATGGCTGGCTAATAGTTGACATTTAAGATAGTTTCTTAAATTAAATTGAATGTTATTGGCAAGTTCAGTATCTGAGACAGCAATCTATCTGTCTGCCTACATATCATCTGCATTTATTTTTTTAAAAAAGTAGATAAAAACAACAAACCCAAACCAGTTTTTATTTTCATATAGAGCATGATCTGTTTTGTTCGGGGCTAAAAATTAAAATCATGATTAAATGTTTTTCTGATCTAGGAGTCATATGTATAGATTTTAAATATCTGCTGACAATATCTTACCTCTGCCTGTAAAAAAAATGCAAATGAAAAGAAAAACAATAACCAGCATTCCAAAATTTAATCGTTAAGCCTTGAGTATGTTTTAAATTAGGACTGTCTTTATTTGTAGGGACATTTCTATCAGAACTAGGAATTTATTCAGCAAGAAGGGGAGTCTCCTTTGACCCTGTAATAATCCTAGGCATTTTTCAATGAAAAGCATTGATGTCGGAAGGCTGTGTGATGGCAGCCAAACCTCCCTTTCCATAGATCATTGGAGTATGTCAATTATTCTTCTGTATTATTAAGTTTTAAAGTCTATGGTTTTTCTAATACTGAGGGTCCTATTTTTATAGGACAAATATAGTATGTATTTTTAAAGTACGTAATAATCCTTTGCCGAGATCTAAGTCAAATTTCTAAAAGAAAGTGAAGAACATTTGAGGGGAGGTGGGGATGGGTGAGATAAAAAAATTCAAGAGTGGGGCTGTACTTATATGTCAAAGCCCTGAGGTTTTCATTGCATAATCCATGACTGCTATCTTGCCTTTAATTTTAATTTAATTTAATTTAATTTAATTTAAAAATTTATATACCGCCCCCTCTCCCAAGGGACTCGGGGTGGTGTACAGCAGATAAAAACATACATAGATAGTAATCTAAAAACCAATTAAAATGATTATATAAAGCTGACAATTTAAAATCAAATTAGTTTAGTATTAAAATCAGCGATTAAAATGAATTGAATTTAAAATTTTTAAAATTACAAGTAATTTAACAAATTAAAATAACCCTGAGGTATCAGGCCAGGCCTGATGTTCTTTTCCATCCCAAATGTTCCTGTTCTTCCCGATAGGAAATTTTGCCTAGATGGTAGGAATTGCAAATGGAATCTCCCTAGAATTTCATGGATTTTTTTTTTTGAAGGAAGCAGAATAATTATTGTGGTGTAAAATACTGGAATGTAAACAGTATTTATGTCTAACATTTGTGGAGCAAAAACAAAATATAACTTTGGAACTGTTTCACGGATATTAGCTCAGATGTAGGAATATCTTTTACTGGGGTTGTTTCACTATTATAGGGTCCTCTTGCTGGCATTATAACATCTGCATGCATTTTCCTATCTTGTTTTTTTCTTTATTATTGCTAAAAAAAAACCTGATGAGGGATTAAAATACAATTACAATTGGTTAAAATAAAATGTTTATTGGATATAAGTAGATCTTATTTGCAACACAGTCCACAAATTAAATATACACAGTTTCTTAACTGTGCTTTCATTAAAACAGGTTGCAGAAGCAGCAAAGCAGGAACTAGAGGCTTTAGGGAGGGATGGGCAATCTGTCCAATTGTCTCTTCCAATGACTGTTATCCAGTAACAGCATTTTAATTGGGTAACATGACATTAAAATGACAGATGGTAACTTTAACTGAACAGATTCAAGCAGAATAATAACAGTCTGCCACTAATTCTCTGTAAAGTCTTGGAAGTAAAGAATTAAATTTTTAGCGATGTATTTATACTGTTTCATTCAGACATAATACATACAGTGCTAGTCCTTCCCCATCCTGTACTCACCAGTTTCTCTAGCTGACAATTCCTATCTTTCTCAGACCAACAAAGATGGTTACAACTAATCCAGTATTAAATGACAAAGAGTTCTAAAAATATTTCATGAAGATGATGTCTTACTATATGAAGTCTCTGATGTGTTTTGAAAGTATTTTATTAATAACTTTATGATGTTATATGTCCCCATAGTTTCTGTTTAAAAGTTTATTATAAGAAATGCAAGTGATGAATTTGCTATCCTGCTAAGAATATTAAAATATAGGAAATTTTTGCAGTCTTTGAAATCTCATAGCTTTTAGCTTGTGCAACTGTCTGGGGAGTTATAGAAAACAATAACAAAAAGGATTTTAGCTATGATGAACTAAATGAAAAACACTAATAAAGAAAAAAAAACCTAAATTCTATCCATGCTATTATTTTAAGACAATTAAATACAGAATTAGAATTTGTACTGTCTGCTTATGGAAAATTATTTGCATTCCAAATTTTCTCCTTGTTTATTTGTAGATAAACAGACACTACAAGCATAACATTCTTCAGCACTGTTCATCATTATGAGGCCATGATTTCTGTAAAGATTCTTCCACAGAACTTCCTGTCATTTGGAGAAATGAACTTTGTGGTCTTTTATAACCATGAATTGCATCTAATGATCAGTTCCTTGCTAACAGAAGCGCATTATAGCAAAAGGACGATAGAGGCAATTTTGTGTCATCCTGAGTGTAAACATTACATTTTTAGAACTTCTTTTATTGATTGATCTCATAAATATTAGAAACATTCTTACATTTTTCTTGTTCTATCAACAGAAACAAATATGGATCAGTATCTGGACTAACTTCATTATATTTACTTTACATCTAATCACTTGTGACCTATTTTTAGGTGCATTTTTACTTGATTGCTGCAAATTGATCTCACATGTTTTAAAATGCTCAGGGAAATCTGTCATGAATTCTTGATGCTTAGGTTGTATCTATAAAGTTTGAAAAAGATTATTTTGATTTCTCTCATTTTGCAAATTATAAGTTTTATGCCATTCACTGAAACAAAATACATAAAGAAAGAAAATATTCTGAGTAGCTCACAACAGTGTCACATTCAAAAATATTTCTTCTTGGAGAACTGTCCAATTGACTAGTTACTCAAAGCAGATTATGAAGATAAGGTTAAGACCACTCCTATGAATCTTTGTAGCATATTACAACATATCATATGTAAGTACCAGTAGTAATGGATACTTTGGGTGCAATCCCAAAACACCATTTGAACATGTCAACATTGAAAAATTCACCATCAGTTAATTGCAAAAGGCAGCTTTACTTGGAACAACTTATATCCTCCAATCATATCTGTAACACTATCGAACATCCACATCTGTGACCTCTCCCAGATCCTTGGAAGGACTTGATAGGCAGACAAAAATGCCAAATCCAGTCTGAACATCTGGTTGATTGTTGTGAGAAATCATAATTAATAATACGATTTGGTGGTTTAGGGCCTACAGATGAAAACTTGTATATTCTAAATTCATGTATTTGCATTATATTATTAATGTCATTATCTTCTTTCTTTTCAATGATTCAACCATTTTTATTTTTATTTTTAAATTTCAAGTGTTTCTTTTATTTGTATATGTTACAGCTCATTGGTCAATGAGTGTAAATAAAACATATTGATTGATTATGTGGCATCAGGTTGTTTTCAACTCCTAGAGACAAACGATAGATTTCTCAACTGAATGGAATAATGAAGAAAAATACTATTATTGAAAAAAGAAGATTGAAATAGATATAAAAACTATATATATATTTTTAAAAAGTATAAATATGTGGCAGTTAATGGTTGAAGGAAAAAGTATAAGGAAGAATGTACTATTGCAGGGGTCGAGAACCTATGGATCGCGAGCCAGGTGTGGCTCTTTTGAGAATTTCATCTGGCTCGCAGCTCCGCCTCTTCCCCTCCTCCCCTTACCCCCCCTTGGCTGTTCTTGTCGGTTCCCCTGCTCGGGGTTTGCCGCTTTCCCCTTTGGCCGCCGTTTGTAGGTAAACCCCATTGGAAAAGCCTCCGAGAAGGGAGTGGGGTGGGGGCAAAGGAAGAGGAGGGCGCGCTTTTCGTGGCTTGCTGGGTGAGGAAGTGGCAGAGGGAATCCGCCCACCCACTTGCCTTTTGCAAGCTGGGGGGGTTGCTGGGTGGGGAGGTAGACGAAGCATCTGCATCTCGCACCAAGCGCTTCTTCACTTTGCAAGCCAGCCAGCGGGGGAGGCGGGCTTCAGAGCAACTCCCCCCGGTTCCCAAACTCTGTGGCGAGGCAGAGCAGCCCGCCGGGACTGGCAGCCCAAGGTGCCCTGGTTTTGGCCTGGCCCACGCTTGCCAGAATTCTGGGAGTTGAAGTTTGGGCCTGGCCCATGCTTGCCAGAATTCTGGGAGTTGAAGTCCAAACATCTTAAAGTCGCCAAGGTTGAGAAATACTGCTTTAAAAGCATTAGCATTGCCAGGCCGCACAAGCCTGCCTTTTGTGGCCATCCTCAGGCGGCGGCGGGGGGGGGCCTTGCCTGTGTTTACACCGTGCACCGAAGGTGGGAGACTCGGAACAAGTACCAACATGGATTCAGGGGAAAGTGGAGCTGGTGGGGGCGACGGAAAGATCCGGATGCGACGGTATCATCTGGCAGCGGCCTCCTCGAAGCCTTATCCAAGAAACAAGCAGGTGAGAAGGCCGCCGCGGGAGAATGGAATCCGTGGGGACGGCGGGAAGGGAGGGAAAGGAGGAGGAGGAGGGAAGAGGAAGCCACCGTCAGCCCCCGGAACTGCCGGGGAAGCTCCCTCACGCGCTTTCCCCACCCCGGGTGCGGAGGGGAGGGAAGGGGGTGGAAGTCTCCCTTGTCGGCCTGAGAGGGGAGCCAGGCCACGTTCTTGCTGGATGGGCTGAGAGCGCCGGGAGTCGAAGGACTCCCCGTTTTCTTCCTCCCCTCAGTGAGAGGATGGGGAGGAAAGGCCCCCGAGTGTGCGTGTGTGTGTGTGTGTGTATGTGTGTGTGAGAGGGACAGAGAGAGCGAGAGACTCCTGGTGTGTTGGACCAGTTCAGGGAGAAAGGGAGTGAGGGTCACTTTCCACAGCACTTAGAGACTCCATAGCCTGCTGTGAGAGAGTGGCTGCTGGTGCTCCTAATAAAGTGAATGTTTTGTTAACTGCAAAGGGCTCGCCATGTTGGGAGCTGGGTCAGAACACCATCCTAGATATGGCTGTAAGTCTATTTTACCCTGGGTAAAGGTGAGATCATTGGCTGATCCTTTCAACCTGAAAGTGCCCTAAACTGTGCCTCCAACACAAATGGGACAGGATCTATTTTATACAGCAATTTATCAGAGCTGAATCAGTCATCAGTTGTGACTTAACTTGAATGGATGGTATGAGTGGAATGGGAAAACATAATAAGAATAAACAAACAAAGAAGAACAAAAATTGGACTAAATGAAGAGGTCTCCTAATAAAAATGATCTCTTTGTCTATCAGTCTGTTTAGTTTACAAATTACATAATAGTCTCAACTCCCCTTACTCTTTCCCTAGTATCCTTAATAAACAGAACATTCTAATAGAAAGCATTCACAGGAATATTAAATTAGAGTGCTGCCAAGTACCGCAGATGTTTGCTATATTTTACGTGTAAAAGATATCACTTTAAACCTTTTGCCAGTGTTAGATAATTAATTAATTCTTCAGTAAACCATTTTAGGAGATTTAAATTAAGCTAAAATGTTTGTGCAAAACTCTAGATCAAGGATGTCAAACTCATTTTCATTGAGGGCCATATCAGGGCTATGGTTGACTTTGGGGGGGCTGAGTAGGCATGGCCAGGGTGGGCATGACCAGCTCAATTTCATGCAGCCCTCTGCCATTGAAAATGGAGCAAACTTCCTGAGCTCCATTTTTTCTGGCAGAGGGCTGCAGGAGGCTGTCACAGCCAAAAATGGCCACACACAGCCCTCCCAAGCTCCATTTTCACTTGCAGAGACACCATGGTCCAGTCCTTTGCTGTTTCTAGGGCAACTCCATGGGCCAGATCTAAGTACCCCAAACTCAAGCATGGGCCTTGAGTTTGATACCCCTGCTCTAGATGAAGACTAGATGACAGTAAACAATTTGCTGCCATTTCACAGTTGAATTGTTTGCAACTTAAATCTATAGCCCTGTTTAATATATGATATTTTTTCCATGTACGGAAATGTTAGAAAAAAAGTGTAAGCAAATAGTTACATCACACTAGTTAAAATTTTCTGTTTCTTTAATGCCATCCAATAGTTGTCTAGATTTCTAGACATCCAAAATTTGTATGATCCCAAGCTGTACATATAAATGTTGCCCCTTGAATATAGATCCAGGAGTTTCAAAATGACTTTTTGACCTGCTTTGCTTTCTTGCCATTCAATTCAGAAAGCTCTGTCAACTTTAGAGGAATCATCCAAGTTTGCAACACAATTACCCTCAAGTGTATTTTTCTAGTCCAGAATTTAGACAGCTATAAAACTTCTCAGCAATTCTACATTATCTACAGTCTGCTTTCTTTCCTAGTCAGGATATGTCAGACTGAAACCAACTTTTTCAGACTGATCTTTCTTAGCAGGTGGAAACTGATTTCAGCTTAAATTTTTCGACTGGCTTTTCCCAGCTTTACTCACTGCTTTCTAAACTATAACAGACCTGCATCTGTATTTAATCAGGCAACAAGAGTAAATCATGAGTATAGGTTCTTTTTTGTTTTGTGTGAAATGTTTTCAATTTGAAATGTTGTTTTGAATTTAAGATGGTTTTTTAAAATCTGAAACAACTCTTTCACCTTTAAATTATGTACACTTCAATTATTTACGAAGTATTTCCCTCCTGTCACTCAAAACAGCTTAAGAATGATAAAACAGCCCATTTCAAACATGAACATTTGTTTCACAATCAGAGCAATTGCTTCAAATTTTAAGGATAGCCATGAATTCAAAAAAGTTTTAATTTGAAAGGTTTCATATCCCACTACTTTTTTCAAGAGACAAGTCAAGAAAGATGTTTTTTTTCTATATATTTATTTGAGGATGCCTGACTAGGTAGCAGCAGTGATTTCTTTCTTCACATTTAAAACATATTTCTGAAAATATCAGTATTTTAGTTTGTTGGTATAACGAACTTGCATGTCTTTCCCTTAGATCATAATAGAGAAATATATTATTCTGGATGGAATAATACTTATTTCTTTATGGTTTAATATCAGGTGATAAATCTTCCTAATAATATTTGTATGGTTGCAATTAATTGTGTGTGTAAATGAAATTACAATTTCCTTTTAGAAATGAACTGCCTTTTGTATCTATGATGAAAAAAATCTACTATTTTGCAAAGAGCCATTGATGCATTGGTTATCTGATTTTATACAGAGAAATATAATAAGGTGATACAGTTTGATGCTCTGATTCAAAGAACCTATATCAGAATCAAAATTCCTCTGTAGGTTGATCTGCCCCCTCAAAAATTGTGCCTTCAATGGACTCAACATTTGTGCAAACTTCAATATTTTGGCCAAGCTTGAGGAAAATAATATTAAGAGAGAATGATTAAAAAGAATGATTAAAAATATTAAAAGGATAATCTTCCCAAGTAGACATGATCTTAAGTTTTCCAAACTTGTTTTCCCTTTAGCATGGCTGATTTTTGGAAACATTTCATTAGATTTTTATTTAATTATTTATCATATTCATATAGTTGCCTATCCCATTGAATGTAACCACATCATAAAAATTAATGTTTAAAAAAATTGAAAAAGAGCACCATTTGGAATTAGTAACAGGGTAACAGAAAACGTATTCAACACAGACATCTCACTAATTCAACACTTCCTTGAGATTCTCAAACCTGATGACATAATCACATTTAATGGACTTCCAGACCGATGTCAGGGATGGAGCTAGTCTCATCTGCCAAGGCAAAAAAAGTCCCTGCCTCTTGAGTCCTGCCAGATGTAACTCCTTAGTGGATGGACTCATGTCATATCTCTTCTCTTGGGCTTAACGGTTTGGGCAAATATAAGATAATTAGTGGAAAGATTAAATATGTTCATGTTACAGGAGGCTCTCATTAACCAAATGATACACTTTTCTATATCTATCTATCTATCTATCTATCTATCTATCTATCTATCTATCTATCTATCTATCTCCTTTATCTTCTAAACTTTGAGGGTTTTTTAATATATGATTTTTTTTTAATCACCATTTTTCCAATATTTAGTAGATTTGGTCTCAGCCTTTTTCAACCTTCCTTACAGCAAAACATTCTTAAAAATTAGGAAGCGAGACAGCAACAAACATTGTTTATGCTAATCCAATACTAATCAATCATATTCTAACTCAAACAGAATCCCTTTTGATTCCTTGAGGTGGAAAATGTTTGTCTAAACCACTCAACTCACTCTACAATGGTTTACCCCAACATGTGAGAGAGATTGGGAGGATACTAAGAAAGAGATAGGAGAAATTCAGGATACAAACAATCCACAGATGGGAGAGGTTGTTATTGGTTTATGTGATATATACAGTTCAGATTGCACTTATTCAATTCAGGCAGCAAAAAGACTTTAAAAGTGATTCTGTGCTAAATAACATGTTAATAAAAGAGGGTTGAAGGTTCCTACTGCAGTTTCAAGATTCTGTATTTTACCCCTAATTCTTGAATTTAAATTTGTTCCTGCTGCTTTCTTGATGATGCTCTGCTTCCAAATGACTTAATCCCTTTTCCAGATTCAACTTCTACAAACCCTTCTTCTTCCTTCTTTTCTCACACATGAGGGGTCAGAAGAAAATGTATCAGTATTTGCAGGCACTGTCTCTAGGTGGCTGTACATTTTCAAATTAACTCATGATATTTTGGCAAGGTTTTAAGACAGATTTCATAAGAGACTCAGTTCAGTTCCGATATTTCCTACATTTATCAAATTCAGGTGACGGTATCTGGGATTAGGCTAAATATGAAAAAAAATCTATCTCTGAAATACTGAAAGAAAAATGTTAATTATTGAGAAATAAGTGGCACAAGATAACAATAATATCTATATCCATTCATTCAACTAGCATGTTTTCCAAGAGGTATTTTTCCTGGTATTCATTAATTTGTTTGATTTATTCAGCTTGAGCACACAAGTATTGTGTGTGCAATACTAGGAACCAGTAAACATCATTTTTCTTAAAAGAGAATGATCACAAAACATAACTCAGTCTTGCCTTCAGTGTTGTTCAGCTCCCAATGCAGTCATTTCTATAATAAATGTAACTTTGGTTTCCAACATAGTTTAAATTCATAGAAAACTGAACATTTTTCTTGGAATTCTCAAACTGACAAAATGGTATAATAGCTGGATTGACAGAATCTGACATTTGCTTTCCACCTGAGAACTATGCCAGATTTTTATTTTGGATTTGTACCAGTTTATTCCACCAAACCTAATTTTTTGCATCCCCACAATAAAAGGGTATGGAGATTTCCAATTTGAATTCAGATTTCAATATTGCTACAGTTAAACAAAAACAATGTCGAAGACTTGAACTGCTTTATTCTACGAGGCTGGTATTTTGTAGCGTTCCCATCCAAGAAGATAGCCTCTATGTGGAGCGATAGTGGTCTGCCAAACAACATGACCCTATCAATTCCAAACCAAATACTTTTCAGCCATTTATTTTCACCAAGGCCTTCACTGGCATCTTTATAGCTAAACAGCTAAAGATATTTGAAATGAAAATCACTGAAAAAAATGAAAATCACTTCAGAAAATCACTGAAAAAAAGTCAACATTGCTGCATGCCTGATTATTACACTAAGGATATTTACCTAAGGATATCCACTATTTTTGTAACTTAGCTACATATAAGTCCAGAATCAAATGCACCTTTGACACTGAATCAATGCACATTTTATTCCACTGACTGTGTGTTTTATATCTGATTCAGTCATACAGATACAAACTGCACTAGTTTAGAAATAACCTGAATAATTGACTTAAATAATTAGTAAGAAAATCAGTGTTGATTCCTGGCGACTACATTGACTAGTTTTCGTGTCAACATTTTTCAGAAGTAGATTCTTAGTTTCCTAAGGCTGAGAGAGATAGATGAAGGTCTCCCACTGGCTTTGTACTTATGGCAGAACTAAAACTCCCTTATTCTCTCTACCCAAAAGAAAATGGTGCCCCAATGGGAAGACAAAGAACAAAGAAAATATGTAGCATATATGTATAGTAAAGCAAAGACAACCAATCAGATTTAACGCATTCCTTATGTTATCTTGTGGTTGAGATCATTTGTGCTTCCAATTTTCTTCTAAATTTATCTAAGTTCTGTATTAGGTATGGGAAAATTATCTTTATAGGGGCTTTTAATTTTCAATATTGCTTTCTACTATAACAATGCAATATTTTTCTGGAAAAAGACTAAGATAATACAATGATTCCTCAAAATGTGTCTTAATAAAGAATACATCCCTTACAAGTAAAAACAGAAAATATACGCAAGTTAATTTTATTATAAACATTTGTCTGGTTTAAATTCACCTCTTATACTGGATTGTTAAACACACAGAAGCATTCCATTCTGTGTATGGAAACAGATGTCTCCTGATCTAGCCATTCTAATTTGCATCTGTATCTACTGGGTAGAAAGATTGGTTGAACAAAATGATACACATTTTTGCAATTGATTTAGAATCAAGTGGACGTGGTGATTTTAGAATACTCCATTACTTCCAAGAGAAGTGCATGTTACAAAAAGTACAAAAGTGGCACATGGATTTTGTATAGAAAATGTAGAAAGCAAATGTAGAGCTTCAAAAACAATAAGTTTAAAGGTGTGTTTAATCATTTTAGTAGTTTCCACAATTTTAAAAATATATTTTATCACATGCTAAACTTTTTCCATTTTTTCCTAATGTACTATTTATAAACATAGGAGTACTTTTTCATATTCTTAGTCAATTGGTCAAATGGTGAAGAAAGTTTTCTAAAGCAAAAGTACGGTATGTCCTGGGGTAAAAGGAACTCTTAAGAACTTGCAAGAAGGAAGGGAAGTACTGAAGTTTATAACAGCATATTATATTGTATCTGAGAATTGCAGAATAGACCAAGTAGGGTTTTTTTCAGAGAAGGAACCCTTTTTCTCTCCTGCTTTGGGTTTAAAGTGTTTCAAAATTTGTAGGCAGTACATCCAGAAAAAGTGATTTTAAAAATAAAACTTAACAGCAAAATAACCTGTTTAATGTTGGGAACAAAGGTTTTCATCTATGTAAGACTGAGCTGAATTTATTGTAAGCATAGCCCCTGATTAACATAGAGAAAATTAGATTCCTTCAGGGCAATTTTTGGGCTTCAGAAGTTTTTTTTTTTTTTACCCCAAAGACAAAAAAATTAAAGAATTAGATCTCAATGTTTTGGTATGTTTAACTCTGGACATAATACTTTAGAACAGGGGTCGGGAACCTTTTTGACTCAGAGAGCCATGAAAGCAAAATATTTGGAAATTTATTTCAGTAAGAGCCATA
>JANHFJ010004671.1:197650-208877 GCA_032468195.1 Cerberus rynchops | reverse complement strand
GCCAAACATCTGATCAGTGGTTGGATCAGCCTACCACTGATCGGCAGGGTTATGGGAGACTAGGATCCAGCCATTGGTCAGCTGACTGATGGTGGGTGCAAAGGAACAGAGCCCCGATGAGCCATGTGTTGGGGCTGAAATAATGTTCTGAAGCTGACCAGGCCAAATTAACAGCTTTTTTGGCCAAATTAACAGATTTGATTAACAGATTTGACTAATTCAATTCAGCCTGGAACAATCTGGGCAATCTAGACAGCCTGGAGCAGCTTCAGTTGTGTGGCTGAGCTGGCTGGACCAGGAGAGAGAGCGGGGACCAAGAGTGGAGGAAGATGGTGTTGGAATGATGGGCGTGAAGGACAGATGGGGACGGTTGGGGCAGTGGTGCTGGAGCGAAGCAGAGAGGCGAGGAAGTGAAGGCTCTGGAGGCTCTGCAGACCCCCAAGAAAAAGTTGAGGCAATTAGTTGGATGTCATGTGGACTGCCAAAATGTCGCGAGAAGATCAAGCAGAGGACACCCCAAGACCACTGAGGAGCCGAAGACAGAGGCTACAAAAACTACTAAGGTCTGCCGGACCAGCAGCGCCAGGAATGGCTTTAGACAGCCAGGCCTGCCAGAGGCAGCAGCACCAGAAGAAGCCTTGGGAAACCAGGCCCACTGGCAGCAGTGCCAGGAACAGCATTGGCCTACCAGGCCACCAGAGGCAGAAGCACCGGGAGCAGACCCACAGCAACAACCTCAAGGAACAGTGAGGACTGCTGTGACTAGCTGGGGGCACAACAGACAATCCACCCCTCTCGCTCTCCTAGAACTCCAAATTGTAAATCAAATTGTAAATTTAATTTAATCTTAATTTAATTTCCTAAAGTGTAAATTTCCTAAATTGTAAAATTGTAAATTTTTAATTTAATTTAATGATCAAAGCATTTCACTGCATATTGTACCATGTATGACTGTGTATGTGATAAATAAAATCTGAATCTGAATCTGTTTGCTGCAAGGATGCTAACTAGATTTTTTTCCCTGTTTTCCTCCTCTAAACCTAGATGAGTCTTATGGTCAGGAGTGTCTTATGGAACAAAACATATGGTATTTCTCAAGCAACCTTCATTCATGAGCAAATCCCAGTTCAATTATTTGCATGGGTATCCATTAAGATCAAAGGAAAATAATTATGATACCAATCGCAGCTATGCTACCATCATAATTATTTCTTATGTGTCTTATCAAGCTACTGGAGCTACTTGGTTTTTTTAAAGATTTTTTTTAATTAAAAAAGGGCACAAAACAATTCAGTCCAGTTCCTGCAAACTTGTTAATTTTTCTAAGCATTTTCCTGGGCTATTTTCTGAATGCTGTCATTTTGGGTCCTGGCACAGAGCCTGTGTGCCACTTTACGTCCTTCTTCTCTGCTTCTTGCAGATGGATGACTAATTATCATGCATCTTGGAGTCTTCAATTATCTTTTAGTCTTCTGTGCTTGGGGACAGGGGAAGAGAGAGGGTGGAAATGGTTGGCTAATTATCATTGGAATTAGTTCTGCCTAATTTGGGTAACACCTTTGCTTCCCTTGTACTGTATTATTCTGAGAAAATGATAATTACCTGTTTACTGTCTTCACTGTATATCTGATTTTAAAAGTGTCTGTAATGTCAAACTTAATAGAGACAAATTATAGCTGAATACTTACCGAAGTACAGTTATTTAATAATCAGCAATAAATTCATTAGAATAATTAAACAGAAGGATCAGTTAACCCAAATTGATGGACTATGAATGAACATAATAGGGCTGAGGTTGATGCAGAAGTTTAGTTTATATTGATTTTTTTTTAAAAAGGATGATGACAAATCGGAATCACACATCTTGAACAGATGCTGGAAGCTTAATATTACTCAACAAAATGCATTTACAATGTGGTTATTAAATAAATCAAAAACATCCACCAGAAAAATATCCAGAGATTGTAATTACTTGTGAGAGATTGTGAGTTAAATTAAAAATAATTGTTTATTGCATTGTTGATCTGCTTTTATAAACTATATTTAAAAACACATCCCAAACCTGTGGCTAATATTGGAATTACACCCTGATGTTAAATATACATTAGAAATTTACAAAATATAAAATACAATACAATAAAATGATATAAATTTGTATCATGAAGTTTCAAATATCTCCAGTCTCACCAGATCAATCTGAAAGTAGTATCTATTCTTCATTTTAGCCTTTCAAAAGATTGGAAAGAATGGATAAATTCCACGGTCACAAATCAGATAAAATAATCACAAGGACACAATAATAAGTTCAGTTGAAATTAAAATATACATTATGTGGAAAAACAAAATTATAACTGAGCTATGGAGAGGCAACCGAAATGGTCCTAAATAGTCAGCAGGGCCTTGGAGTAACTGAGATAAAATTAAGTTGAATCCTTTTGTTGACAGAATTGGATTTCAGCCAAAAGAAGCTGACTTCAGCTGGACCATTTTTAAAAGGTTATTTTTAGTTTGGATCCTGAAGCAGAATTAACTTTTTCAAGTATATTTTTCCCTCCTCAGTCTACTACTATCTTTCTTAGATAAATGTGTGCTTTTCTTTTTTGTGACAACAATAAAATTTGGCAATATAGTAAGTTCTTCCACAGATACAGTGAGATCTTTTTCCCCTAGGTCATCCAGAAAAGTAGATAAGAATTATATTAAATAGCTCTGCTCTCACAGTTTCATAAATAAACATTCAAAAGAGTTGAGGAAAACCTCTCATTAATGCCTGCTAAAGTGATTGGTGTGTGAAAAGTTCCTTGTTTCCATAACAGCTGGATATTCTAAAGCTTAAAGAGAAAAATGGAAGATTCCTCTCCACTACTATTTAATACTCTTGACATTAAAAGTCTGGATAATATTTGAAAAGCCTGATTTGGGGAACAATTAAAATATAATTTATAAGTCAAAAATCTTTTAAAAATATTGTTCATTAAGCCACCATTTTTCCAAAGAATGCTGATGCCAATTGGCAATTTCTCCACAGTATATTCTAACATGAGAATGGTTTCACAAAAGGACTGATTGGAATCACAAAAGAATTAGGAAAGAGGGGAGAGGGCAGGAAGAAGGGTGGGAAAGAGGAGGAGGACCACTCAACTGATGCCAATTTCAAAACTGAGATGGACAGATTTCCATGAAGGGAACACACACATACACACTTCTCCCTCCTCCAGGTTATTGGTGATTCAGGCTATATTCTGTATTCTCTTATACAATTAAATGAAAAAATGTATCAGAGTGTGTGTTGGCACTTATATAACACCAGCAGCATGTACAGATGAATTAAAGGACTCCTGCTGGGTTGACTGAAACACAGTCTAACTTAGTTAGCTAGGAAGAGTTTGAGCCTGTTGGTCTTCACAGATCCCTCAGATACTATGAATTCATTCTATTATGTCAAGATTCCACATATTTGGTTAAATCTGCTCAGGGGATAACACATGGTTAGGACCAGGTGATGATGAATTTATCCCTGAATGAGGGAATCATTCCTCCTCCTCAAGAAGTTGCTGTTGCAAATTTTTGATGTGTTTTCAACCCTTCCTTTATGAGGAAGATTGTTGAAAAAATGGTTGGTCTTCTGTTTCAGAGGAAGTGAATTATCTGAATCCCTGAGCATATACTGAAATGACATTGATCACTCATTAATGACTTACTGTATAGTGGGACAAGGGTTGGGGTTGTGAATCCATCTTGGCTCCCTTTTATCTTTTTGTGGGTTTTGATATCAAAGACCATGGTATCCTTTAGGACTAGCTCAGGGGCTTGAGAATGGGAGTGTCAGCCTTATGGGGTAAATCAGAGAAGGAGGATAATTAGATGAACTAATTTTACTTTACAGCAAAGCTATATTAAGAGGATCATGTAAGTCTCAAAGTAGTTCTTTCTACTACTTTGTAGTAGAAAGTAGTTTCATTTCTTTACAGACCAAGAAAGTAGGAAGGGTATCTTCTGAATCTTTTGCCCTGCCTACATTCCTGTTGCAGGCTCATCTGCCTCTTATCTGACCTTTCCTTTGGTTGTTTCTTTGCCCTGTCTCCCAAGGTTATTCTCACATTACAAAGAGGCATAGTGTTGCAGTGGTTCTTCTAATTCTTGTATGGTCAATTCCTATTGGTTTTTGGAAGAAAGGATCCATATGTGTGCCATAGATGCCTCAGGATACAGTTCTCTTCCCACTCCTTTTTAACATTTACATAAAGCCTGTTGGCTTTACCTATCAGCATGGAGATAAATATTAGCAGTTTGTGGATGATGCCCAAATTATATATCCCACCTCTAGTTTGACCAAATAATGCATTACAATTCTGTCTCAGTGTTTGAGAATGTGGATAGTCTAGATGGAGAAGAATAACTAAGAATCAGTTCTAACAAGGCCAAGGAGCTATGGACTTTGGGATTCATCTAGGTCTTGGAGATTTTCCTTCTTTAGAACTGGATAGGATCATACTGTCCCAGACAGAAACAGTGCCAAATTGGAAGTTCCCCCCTAAACTCATAGATCCTGCTGGTCCCAGAAGGCCTTTGAATTGTATCTGGTATGCAATTGCTTCCATTCCTGAATCAGGAGGACCTACTAACAGCCACTTATGTTCTAGTCACATTGTGTCTGTATTATTGCAATGCATCATACATGGGACTGCCCTTGAACAGCACACAGAAACTACAACCGGTCCAGAATGATAAGATAAGCATTTCACTGCATATTGTACCATGTATGACAGTGTATGGGACAAATAAAATTTGAATTTGAATTTGAATGTAGCAACATAAATAATTACAGGCAGTCCTAAGTAACACAATTATTTTCTGCCCTGGTTACCACTGAATTTTCACTGTAATTCAAGGCGCTGGTAATTACCTATAAAGCCACAGCCTGGCTATTTGCAGAATTGCCTATCTTTGATTGTCCATCTGATAAGATCTGATAGGGTTGGCATGACTTAGGTATTCAAGAAATCTCATTGTGGTATCCAGGAGGCATATCAACAACATTGCCTTTCCTGCCTTTTGAGAGGAGCAGGCTTTTTTTCCACAGCTATTGAGTCAAGAGCCTATGTAAAGCCATTTTAATTATTTGAATGAATATGAATTGTCTTTGGTTTAATGTATTCTGGTTTTTTTCTTTTTTATTTGCTCTTTCTAATTCTTTGATTAGCTACCCTGAGTCACATGGACAGTGAAAACTCATATAAACCTAAATAAATAGATAACTCCAGATGGGGTTCTTGGTAGAACAACCAAGACCCCGTCTCTTTTATACATCCACAAACCAAGGAGTTGGGCTTTGCCACCCTGCCATAACCACCCTCTATTACTTTTTTTTTTACCCTTCTGCATAGTATTTATCTGCAAGTACTTAAATTAACTAAAGAAGGAATTGCTTTATTGTTCAAAAATGCTGCCTAAGGATCCCTACGTGTTCTGAAACATCATTTTCATTTCAGAACCAAAGCCCTATGTAGTCCTAATACCGGTAATTCATTTATGAAAAAGACTGAACTTTAGAAAATTTTCTTCTCTGACTAGAAGAATTCATGCTCTAATGATGCATTTCTATAATAATAGTATTACAGTGGTAAAAAATATGGATTATAAATCATTTAAAATGATAAAAAAAAAACAATTAGAGTGTATCCTAATGAATGTTAGTAGGCCCAATTTTTCTTTATGGCATTATGGCAATAATGAATATTTTTCCATACATTGCATTGTGATCTTTGACCTACAGTACTAAATGGAGCTGCTTGTTATTCCATAATTGTTTTCTTTGACATTTAAAGAAACATGTTTCAAATGCACTCTCCCAACATTCTCCTTATAGTTATTCAGTCTATGATATCTTTACCCCTGTTTATTTTGATTTTATTCCATTTACATTTACATACTATTGACTAAGAGCAGGTATGGATGGATGGCTGCTGTTAATACTGTCGCTAGCAGCTCAAGAATTTTAGAAAAAAACAATTAAGCAGCTGTCCATTTCGATAGATAGATAGATAGATAGATAGATAGATAGATAGATAGATAGATAGATAGATAGATGAGAGAGAAAGACATAGACATAGACATAGACATAGAGAAATATAGGGATACACAGACAGATAGATAGACAGACATACACATACTACATCCAGACAAAAGCAACGTCATCTAAAATCTATACATAATTGATACAAAGAAATAAACTAAAAAAATGTAAGAACTAGCATGATAAACCAGAAAAATATAGTTATTGTCTGTATAATGCAGTGTTTCTTAGCAACTTTAAGATGTGTGGACTTCAACTCCCTAGGGAATTATGAGAATTGAAATCCACACATTTTAAAGTTGCCAAGGCTGAGAAACTCTCGTGTAACGAAAACATATTGTTGTGGCGGGAGGGAAATCAAATGGTTTTTATGCCTATCATGTCAAAGGAGGTAATAACTTGGGAGCTATTATATAACCAACATTTCATCAGTCCTATGCACATTAGGTTAAAGGATTTTCAGTCTGGATGTAGGCAGAAAAGGAAGCATCTTGCTCATTAGCTTAAGAGAAAGGTTTCATGTTTGACTGCATTAGATTTCACAGTACAAGAGAGAAAATACTCAAGTGTATCAAAATATAAGTAACTTAAGTGGTACAGATAACAAATAATTCTGCTGAGATTTATGACTCAAGGCAAGCAGCGTGCTGTTAAAAATATTAAAAGGTCATTTACAGAAAAGCAAAATCTTAGAACAAAGTCCCTTAAGTTGCATAGTGCAGATATATTTGAAACCCTTCAGTTAAATTCTGTATCCAATAGTTTTATGATATTGTCAAATCAAAATATAACTTTAAATTTATATTTGTAAATTTTCATGGGTACAGGTATGCAGGTCTAGGTCTGTTCAGGTCTTGTCCCATGTAAGTTTGAGAATATCTTCTTAACGTTTTGGCGAGGTCCCACTCGCCATCTTCAGGCTGGCATGAAGCAGAAGGCACCAGCCTGAAGATGGCAAGTGGGACCTTGCCGAAATGTTGCGAAGATATTCTCAAACTTACACGGGACAAGACCTGAACAGACCTAGACCTGCATATATATGTAAATTTGTAGATTTTCACAGGTGCATATATACTCGGCAGCCATTAATCAAATTATATTTATAATAATATTATAAAAGTCACTCAGAGTAGCTGTGCGGTGAAATGGGCAGCAAATAAATATAATAAATAAATACGTTTCTCTTAAAATCATTTCAGAACTTGTGGACCCATTATAGCTTGAAAATTATTTCAGATTTTAAAGTTCCATTGAAGTTAGTGGATTTATTTCTAAATAGGCCTGACCAACAAAAAAATCAAGGAAAAAGCAGATAATAAAAGAAAAAACATTTGTATTTTCTCCTATTTATTCATTTAGGAACTTACTTTTTCTTTTCTTTTCTGTCTGGACACTGTTGTGCCTGAAAAAACTTTTTAAAAATTTCTTCCATAATGTAAGAATCACAGCAAATTTCAGGATAAATGTAAACAACTTATATTTCATGCCAAGCTGCTTTTCAGAAAAAAAAGTTTTGCCAGAATTTAATTATAATCTTTTGTTTGATAGAATACATGAAATACATGAAGAATATACAGTGCCAGACAATGATAACTAATGATCTGGCAGTTAGCAATTAAAACTACCAACAATGGTGAAGAATATTTTGTATGAAGAAGTAATAGCAGTGTAAGAACCAGGCTAGAATTGAATGAAATATTGTATAGCCTATTAAGAACTAATTTACTTCCATGCCAATCCTTTTACGCAGAAATTCTCAAATATGTGTTTTTTAAAAAGGATATAGATGAAAAGGGCAGGAAATGAGCCACCTAGCTGGCTTACCTTTTTTCCTTTAGAAATGTGACATAATTCTTCTTCTGAAATTTCCCCAATTAGAATATGGGTTCTTTCATCTCATAGGGGAGATTTTACAGATGTACACATGTTTGTGTATGCCTTAAAGTCAATAAAGGTCATTCCCTTATTCTCCTCATGGGAACAACACATATCGGGTTCATAATGTCATTCTTTCATTTCATTTGCTGATTTATAAATTTAATGTTTTTAAAAGCCCAATTACTTTTGGCCTATGCAGGACAAAGAGTAATTTATTGCTAGAGCTATGCTGGCAAAAACAAAGGAAGAAAGAAAAAGAAGAGAAAAATCAATTAGAGATCCCTCATTCACCTTTCAGAGGTGTCCAAGTGTTTCTCAACTGTGGAAGAAAATATAGTTCCATGTTTTGCAGAAACACTATATAGAGGAATGTTAACTGCCTTACAAATAAGCCCAACCTAGTGCCATACCAATCAAACAGATTAATCATCTTATTGAGCATTACCATTCATGATCTTTTTTAGAAAAATAAAAACTAGTATCTGCCAAAAATTAATAATACAAGGGAAGGCCTGGCTAAATGCAGATGCAGCAGCAGAATGTTCTGCATTGCAGGATCTTAAGGCTTGACGTCTCTTCTCACACCAACAATGACTGAAACTGCTCACAGAGGAAGGACGATAACCATCATAATGCAGCATCTCCTATTTCCATATAACACAACTGATCCAGAAGGATATCATGGTCAGCAATGTCAAAAGCTACTGAGAGATCCAGAAGGACCAGAATGCTTGCCCCACCTCCATCCCAAGCCCACCAAAGATCATAGACAAGTGCAACCAAGGCCTTTTCAGTGCTGTGCCTTGGCTCGAACTCAGACTAAGAGAGTCCAGATAATCCAGTGATGGTCCATACTCTGCAATAAACAGATCTTCATCCTGCGGTGTATTGACTAATTGCTTTAGACTGATAACTATATGTATTTTACACACATACACACACACACACACACACACACACACACACAAAACATACTATCTTTTTTTATTTTTATATTAGATCTTCCATAGCAGATAACAGCATTTAGCCCACCGTGACTGGTCTCAAAAAGCTAAGCAGAATGAGATCTGTTGCACTCCCTCCGCCAATATACTTAACAGAGTTGTTATTGTGAGAATAAAATGAAAAAAGAATCCCATGTAATCTAGCTTGAGCTCCGGAAGTGGGTGGTGAAATATAAAGCAAATAAATAAATTTCTTATAATTCCCTCTAAGACCATCTTTGTTATATCTAAGAAAAGCAATACTGCTACACCTTCTCCTCCTTTCTAAAACAACTTTATTGAAACATGAAAAGTGTTTAATTCATTGGCTGCGGGACCATTTTCCAAAAGAGGGTGGTTTCTGTAGAATGAAGTAGCTAGATTCTGCAGTTAATCTCAACTAAGTTAGAGAACATTTTTGGGAGCAAAATATACATGTACATAAATAAGTACTTACAATAACACTGTAGCCTATTCACAAGTCTTAAACAGAAAATATACTATTTCCACAGACAAATTGCCTTGTACCACCTAATGATAGGGGAGGTTCTGAATGCTATGGTAGGAGCAGGTTTAAATAAATGTGCGCTCAGAGAAGCATAACAAATATTAGATGATTCTGTAAAACCTGGAGCCGGTATGTTGCTCACCACACCATCATCTTTCAGCAATGGAAACAGGAACTTAAATAAAAAGAATTTATCCCTGGATTAGGTGGAATGAATGATGAAGTAGTTTTTGAACATATTTAGCCTTAAATTACATCTTATACCTGGTGCAGCAATAAGCCTGCACTTTTTATTTATTTATTATTCAATAAAGTCCTTCCAGCACTATATCACCAAATGCATTTTACACCTAATTGAAAAGGCTAAAAGAAACCCAAAGAACCTAATGCTTATAGTATGCATTCACTTCTGAACAATGCAATTTTCAACATTTCCAGAAACAAATTCTATCTCATTTTTGGCCTTTGAGTAGAACTGGAATCTTTCTGTGCCTGTGGTACTACGATATGAATTATTACAATATGACCTTTGGAGATACGAATAATGATGCATCACATACTGACATTTTGTCAAACTCAGGGGATTTAGAAATGTACACTTAAAAAGGAGTTATTTTAAAATGAGCAGGATTGATTGGTCAGACAATGCTGCCTTAACGGTATACAAAATAATGTTCAGACTCTGTATAAATCTACAGAAATTACTGCATAACGTGTTTTGGTGGCAGTCTGGTACTGACCCTGATAATTGACAGATTAAACTGTTTATTATTATTTATTACCTGGGTCAAAAATATTCCTAAAACTGACAGTTTGTTTTGTCAATTTATCATCTGTTTCCCAAAATCTTCCTTCAACTGTTTTCATTTAAAAAGATTTGTGTTAACTAATAAAGTAATATTTAGCATAGCATCTAGTTTGGCCCTTCTAGGTAAACTGGACTTCAGTTGCAAGTGTTTTTTATTCTGATCTCTGAATAAGGGCTAATAAGAAGCTGTCAGTTTTAGGAATATTTCTGACCCAGGTAATAAGTGAAAACAGTTGAAGGAACATTTGGGGAAACAGGATAAATTGACAAAAAACAGTCCAAAAACAGCTAATTTAAATGTGTTTTCTGATTACAGAAAGTGGCCAATAACTGTGTTTAAAGTACATGGTAAGAATTGAAACATTCAGCACCAATAAATATTTTACTTCCTGTCCAGTTTCTAATGATTAAGCAATGATCAGGCAACTACCAACTAAGCAAAATACAATAAAAGTAGTTTTCTCTTAAGCAGAGATCCCTCTCATAAATGACCATCAACCTGCTCAGGTGTTCATTAACCCACATGACTTTTAGCTACTGGGAAACTGCCAACTTTCGCTTGTCCCCTTTAATTATCTATTTTGGCGTACAACTGAAACTGCTGTCTTTCTGCTGGCACTCCATATTCTTATGGCAGACAAGAAAGGAAATGAAAATGAAGGAAAAATCAAGGAAAGGGAAGGGGGAAAATCAAAAATAAGTACATATTTTCTTTCTATTCCAGGAGATGTGAAGAAATCTGCCTTAATTAAGACAATGGGAGAAAAAGTATGATAAATTAAAATCATTCACATATTATCATAGTTAGATGACCAGATTTCTATAAGTACAGAAAAGAAGATAAATGCTAAAATTATAGTGATTGGGGGATGGACATAGAAAGCAGCAAATGAAATATATCCTGATTAAGGAACTAAGGTATACCTCTGGGGTATAAAGAAAATTTTAATCAGATTTTAAATTTTGTATTTAAC
>JANHFJ010004671.1:70728-81512 GCA_032468195.1 Cerberus rynchops | reverse complement strand
AGATAGATAGATAGATAGATAGATAGATAGATAGATAGATAGATAGATAGATAGATAGATAGATAGATAGATATACTCTGAAATTATAATTTGCTCATGCATTAAAATTCATTCTCTCCCCTGTCCCCAACTTTTTAAATCATATGAATGCAGCAGAGGCTCAAGATATTCCACTGTTCAACCTGGACTTTTTTTTTTAAAAAAATGACAATCAAACATGGGTGTTTTGCATAAAATGAACTTCCTACAGACTTAGGTTCCTCTAGCGAGCTTCAGCTAGGACTTAACAAGAACTCTTCTTGAAATTGGAAGCTGAGCCCTGCTATAAAATAGCATATTCTCTTTCATCCCAAAGAGTTGATATATTGCTACGATCCCTCTGTGCCTCTTTATCCGCTCCCTGTTTCTCTATTCCAGCAGAGGCTAGGCTATTAATATAGAGAGGTTTTCCTCTGGAATCTGAGCACTAAACTGGGAACTTCTGCTCCTTGGGGGAAAAAAAAAATCACTTGATGGATGGAACTGTCTCTTTGCATAGAGAGGCCCAAAAGGAAATGGCTCCCATGATTAGCAGGATGTGTCAAACCTGGCCTTCTGGAAATCTTGAAAGCTTACCGCCCACTTACTACATGGCTTCCATTCCCAAAATGAGATACAGTTCCTGTAATTAGAAATGTTGTGCCAATAGAAGGGAATATTTGTAGCTCAGGATTGAACCTTGGGGTCCTTGACACATTGATAGACTACACCGTAGTTTCAATGAAAAGGCAGTGAATCTCCTAGATCCATGATGGCGAACCTATGGCACAGGTGCCACAGGTGGCACGCAGAGCCATCCTGCTGGGTACACAAGCTGTCAGCCAACTTACCTCCAGCTGATCATACCCATGTGATTATGCATGCATGCATGTGCAATTGCAGATTGCTGATCTTCGGGCCTCCGCTGTGCATGTACGTGATTGCAGCAGGAAATCCAGCTGTTTTTCAGAGCTCTCCTGCACATGCACACAATTGTTCATGTGTGCATGCCTGCGTGCAGCGTGCATGCATTGCATGTGCAAAAGCTTCATGCATGCACAGATGGTGTGGTTGCACATGCAGCGCATGTGGAGGAGCCTCACGCAAGTGCTGATAGCATGCACAAAGCACGTACTTTTCGGCACTTGGTAAGTAAAAGGTTCGCCAACACTGGACTAGCACATATGTGCGAGGGGAACCTTTACCTTTAGCTTATATACTAGAGAAAGTGTTGCATTATATTATAAACATATATAAGCCAGATAGATATATAAGATATTCATGTGCCTTAAATCAGGGATCCCCAAACACTGGGCCACAGACTGGTACTGATCCGAGGCCTATTAGGGACTGGGATCTACAGGTGGAAATAAGTGGCAGGTGAGCAAAACTGCATATGTGTGGGATCTAGATTGCACATTCCTCCACCTCTTCTTCCAAAAAACCCATCTCTGGTTTCAAAAATATCTGGGACTGCTGCCCTAAATAACACAGGTTTTCAAAGATAGCCAGTTTCTTTAAAGAATATCAGTTTTGTGATTAATCAAAAGATTAACAGGCATTTATGTTCCCATTTAATCCAATTCAAATGTTTGATCCATATGTTTAAAATTAGTTATTCTAAAATATCTGACATTTTTCAAAAAGCAATTCTCGAATATTAAATTATTGCTTTTCCTTCACATACTGTATGTACAAATATATAACTTACTTAAGGTGCTTCTGTGTTTTCACTATTTTGAATATAATCTGTTTTCATATTTGTTTTTAATCCTCCATTTTTTGTTTTAATAGATATATTTCACTGTAATTTTGTATTTAGGAATGGCACATTAGGTGCCATTAGGTGCAAGCTAATATATTAAAAATGTTAATACAATGCCTAATTAAATGGTCAAATCTATTAGCATGCTCTTTCTTCTGGACAGCCATTAATTATCACAAAGCTTTATGTTTGAACTTCCTGTATTATACAATGTATAGGAAATATTTAGAGGTTTGGTGGCAAACGCTTATCTGTTTGTTGTCGTGTTAATGTACAGTAGGATTTATTGTTTTTAATTCTGAAATGTAGTTACATTTTCATTTCATTTTTACTTTATTTATAAATCATTTAAAGGCTTTTTGGAATTGCAATAATCAACAAATAATATTTAAAAAGTTTAAATGCCATAAGCAGTTTTTAAAAAAGTGTTACCAAAAGTTTAGTGGTTTTGTTACACAATTTTACTGGCATGATCTCAGAGCCGTAAAAGATGCAATCCACAAGCACAATTGCCTAACTCCACGCAGAGAGGACTGCATTGTCAGTAGCTATGCTTTTTTATGTTTCTCTCTCTTTGCTACTCCATACTCCTCTTCCTCAAACTATGGATATATCTATACTCTCTCTTTCAACAGGGTATGTTTATGATGAAGTATTCCAAGAAACGCATACTACAGGAATCAATTTTGTCTTTGAAATAATGATTTTCCTTTTTTACTTGTACAGCCTGAAATGTCTGATCTTTTCAGGTCAGGAAGCAGCTCTCCAATTATTTCAGAGAAAAGCTGATAATTCAAAACAAGAAGTGTGAATTTAGGATTATATTATAAGAATAAGTATTTGACATGTCACTTATTTGAAGCGTTTCAACCTCTCAAGATAATTCATCTGGATTAAGACTACTGCTTGTAAATCAGCCCCCGCCCTCATCCTCCCCAAAATCAAACATTTATCCCACAAATGTTCAGAGTTTCATAAGAATAGGAACATTTCTAGTTATTTGCAACTTCTTGGTGCCTTAAAGAACTAATTCATTCTTATTTCACCTAACTGCTTCCACTCATAATAATTAACCACAAGCAATTCAGCAAGCAACTGTTGAGAAGGTTAAGCTAAATGTTTTATCCAGCTGCAAGCAGATACATTGAGTGGGAGCTTCAGACTTTGCATATGGTTTACTGTTTCTCAAGCTTTAATACAGATATTGCTTCAGAATACATATTAGGGAAAAAGGGAATGCTACATAGGCAGAATTTTATAGAAATAAATCTTTATTCAGGAAAAGGAGTGAGAACAGGAAGGAGAATACAGACAAATCAAGACCTGCTCTTTGATTCTTTTCTTCTGGCAACTCTGTTGAAGTCTCCCCTTTATTTCTCCACTTGAAAAACGAAGGGGATTGTGAAAGAAAATTGTGACAGAGTATGGAGTAAAACTAACTGGAGAAGAAGAACTAAAGAAGGAAGTTCTATTATAGAAACTGCTCATTATTATTTTTTAAAAAGACCATTTTATGAATATCAACAAAAGCAAAACAGCATCCACAATGAATTAAAGAAGTATCAACAGTTTTGGGGGAACCCACAATGTTATTACCAAATAACACTATTGGAAAATTATGATGCATATAACTTAAAACAGTTCATGGGTGCAGAGAAAATAAAACAAAACAAAATAAGGAAGATAAACAGAATATGTTGAAAGAGGACATAGCCCTTTGACATGTAGAACCATTCTAAAAGTTATTTTTGTACCTACTTGTCAAAAGTCCAATGGGTCAAAGATGTATCATTTTTAAATACATAGCTGGTATAGCAGATATTATATAAATTTACTTCTCAAGTACTTTTTCTGAGCATATACAACAGGTGAACATATGCAATTCAGAATGCTTTATTTAATTGTAGGATACACAGCTTGTCCTGTTATATGACATAAGATGTTCTAAAAAAATTAGTAATCTTATATAGCCTTACATAGCCTAATGGTAACAAATTAGCTGGAGTTTGTTATAAAGGTGAATATTTATGGCCCACTGAGAAAGAACTACTTATATCTGGATATCTAGTTTATATTAGAATTTAATTTTTACCACTTTATCACTGTTTATTTGCAAGATTTTACAATATTACAGTTATTGCAGCTGACAATAAATCACAAGATAATAGTTATAAATGTTCTTGCTACTCTGAAACACACTAATTCTGCTAAGTCAAGAGAGATGTATCTATTAAAAAAGTGAATACAACAGAAAGCATTACCGTAGTTATGGTTAGTTTCCAGCCTAGTAGCAAGGTTGGCACTGTTAATAGAATTACATATTTATGCGTATACCTTATCTTTTAAAACATATATACAGGTAATCATGGACTTACGACCACAATTGATCCCAAAATTTCTGTTGCTAAGCAAGACATTTGTTAAGTGAGTTTTGCCCCATTTTACGACCTTTCTAGTCACAGTTGTTAAGTGAATCACTGCAGTTCTTAAGTTAGCAACACAGTTGTTAAATGAAACTGGCTTCCCCATTGTGCTTGTCAGAAGATTGCAAATATGACACACACACACACCCTGCCCGACACTGCAATTGTCATAAATATGAATCAGTTGCCAGGCATCTGAATTTTCATCATGTAACTATGGAGATGCTGTAATGGTGGTAAGTGTGAAAAACGGTCATAAGTCACTTTTTTCAGTGCCGTAACTTTGAAAAGTCACTAAATAAACTGTTATAAGTCAATGACTACCTGTATATTGTCATTTATTTGCAGATTTTAATGTCTGGCAGACTCTGTGTCACTCACATACATGATGGAGGGGGTTCTTAACTGCTTTGGGGATACAGTATGTATATTCTAGTTGAAACAAGTGTAATATAATTAAAGAATGGCATGAACTTGTTCACTTTTCATTCCTACTGCACAAGGAATCTGAACTATCAGCTATTCAAAACAGTGGTGAAACTATTTCCTTCCTGTTTATCTTCCTGAAAGAAGTTCTTTTAAAACATGATCTGTAAATACACTAAAACTACATTTTAACCTTTCAGAGGGATAAGATATATTGGTTGGTTGGTTGGTTGTGTGTGTGTGTGTGTGTGTGTGTGTCTGTGTCTGTGTGTCTGTGTGTGTGTGTTGGTAGAACTAATATAAAAATAAGGAAAAGGTCATAAAGTGAACCGTAATGATTTGAATTAGAAACTAGTAATTAAAAATGATTTTGCAAGCCCCGATTACATTCAATAACTGAACTTTCTCAAATTTCTGATATCAAGGCAAACTGCATTCTGAATAAAATTAAATCACGCACATGCTTCATTTACGTATTTGAAAAGAATATAAGCTCAGACATAATGACTACTACAAGATCCATCAACCTCTACTGAATTTAAGACTCCCTGATTCCAATGCGATGTTTGGATTACTACATCAACTGGCTTTCCTTAAGACTTAGTAGACTTACCTCACCTTTTAAAACATATTGTTCTAGCTACTAGTCTCATATTTTCAGGATCTTTCACATACCCCCTACTCTTTTGATTTCTCTCTCTTGGCACCAAAACTGCATGTGAGTTAGTATGAAGTCTTATTTCATACAGGTAGACATCATTTAGTGACTGTCTCATTTAGCAACTGTTTCCAGTTACAACAGTGACAGAAACATAATTTTATGATTAATCCTCACATTTTTTTACAACCCTTGCAAGTCTGTAAAGCAAAGGAATGCTAAAGTAAGATTGTAAGCACAGTACAGTTACACTTAAAAACTGTTTTGCTTAATGACCAAGTTTTTGGTTTTAATAGTGGTCACTAAACAAGGGCTTCCTATGTATTATTTCTCCAGTTGAATGTTGGAACGAAACAAAGCCTTGTTTTCCAAAAATTATGAACCAGAGTTTCATTTTCTTTTTTACAGCTAAGGAACAAGATATAGTAGTTTATTGCAGAGTTTTGCTCTTGAAATGCTTCTTTACAACATGTAGCCTCCAAGAACTATGTTTATGACATTTAGCCTTCAAGGACTATCAGATAAACATGTAACATACAAATGATAACTTGTGACAGATATTTTATTAAGACTGTAAAGTTGAGACTCAAATATCCTGCAGATTAGTGTTTTACAAAGACATACACTTTTAGTGAACATTTAGAAGACAATTGCCCAATGTAAGATGATAATTCAAATCATTTTTTATTCAGTTGGTGAGTCCAAGTTTTATCCTGTTTTTTGAAGCTTATAAATATGACTTATTTTTCTAGATTATTGACTAATTTTAAGCAAAAGGTTTAAGGCTGGAAATACTGTAATGAAGAGTGCATGGCATTAGTACTTATCCATGCATTCATAAGTCATCAGCTAATGCTGAGAACAAACATTAATTTCTGGTTGGTAAATACAGCTGTGATTCCAGACAATTTGCAAGATCATTTGTTCTCATTATTCCTTTTCTTTTCTGCCACTGCTACATGGAAGAAATATGAAATCACCAAGTCAGAATAATACCGAAGACTGATACTACAACTCTATGTGTGTTTCTTAGACTTACATCCTACTTGATGATTTGGCCAGATAGCTTGTTACCAATGCTTCCCCACAAATCAGGGAATAGTAGAGGACAGTTCAAACATAATCACCCTTCAAACTGATTATCCACCAAGAACTGTTGTTGCTTTATCACAAAATAAAGGATAACTAAAGCATTCCATGCTGCAGGAGTCATAAGCTAAAGCAGGCCAGGTTAGGTTCATGAACTGAAAGCTACGTATCACCAATATATAAAAGTTAAAAAGTATTTTTCAACTTTTTATTTTATTACTATTTCAGCTATCCCAAATGGAAGGAAGTAGCTGAGATAGTTATAGGCCTTCATTTCGACCAGTCACAAATATGTCGTAAGGCTAGTGAATTTTTCATAAAGGAGAAGTGCAACCAGAGAGAGGAAAATATTTGTTAAAAATGAACTAGAAAACAAATGCCCTGATCAGGATATTTTCCATCTCTAAAAGACAAGAATTTGTGTTACAGTACATTATATGAGATTTCACTTAAGCGGTATGTTTGATCAATGCAAAAGTTCTATTAATATTTCATAAACTAAAATACAATAGAAGATAATGATAAAAACACATCTCTGGCAGTGTACTATGGTTCAATCATAAAGATCCAATATAATTGCTCCTTAGCTGTAGAATCAGCAGTGTGTTACTCAGTGCTGTTTTTACTCATTAAAAGTTCAATATCTGAGCATTAGTCTTCTGGAAGTTATACAAAAATGCATTAAATATGGAACTAATGATATTTACAGTTGTATCACTTTGGAAGATAGTTTATATATATATTTTTAAAGCCCTCATCTTATATATTTCATGAGTTTTCCAGCAGTTTATGAAACAATTAAAATAAAAAATAGATGCACATAACAGTCACACAGCTGAAGTAGAATTAGGAGTAGCAGCCATTAACTAAACACTATCTAGACCCATCTGGCTTAGGCAAAGAAATAAAAGTTACCAAAAAATGGGTAATGGGATTGATGGTCTCCTTAGATTGGAAGTATACCTCTACCAACCAGCCATTGTTACTACCTAATCAAGGCAGTAATCCTATAGAGATTTACCTAGAAATAACATTTTCCTTAATCCAGTGAAATTTAAAGACAAATAAAATGTATTGCATGCTTTGTAATGGAAGGAATATCATTCAAAACATATCCATGGGAAACATACAGAATATTGCCATCAGACACATATATATCCAAAACTTTTTGTGATGCAAAGCGTGATTATGATTATGTCCCATCAAGCCAGTCTTAGTGACCACATAAATTTTCTCAAGGTGTAAAACCATACAGAAACTCTACTGGGAAATACCCTAGAAATTAATTTAGAGCTGGACTGGAATTTCAGAATCACCGCCTTTATTAAAATACCTAATCTAATGTTTCATATTTTTTAAAAAGCCAAATACATATGTAACATAAATTTAGTTTTCATTGGAGTCAAAGCCACCACTTAGTTTTGTCTACCCTGTATTAATTTCAGCTGTTTTTCAAAAACAGAAACAATGAATTGTTTCTTCGAGGTAGTGATGTGACTATAATTCTCCTGAACACAGATAGAGCTGTGATAATTTAGTCAACTGAATTTGCAAGTAAAGTTAGATTACTTTTAAGTTTTCTTCTTACTCCCTGTCTTGTCATGACATGCATGCTGTTTACTCATCTACCTCACAAAAGAAGTGAAATGAGCATGTTGGAATGCTAGATTCTACAGCAGTTACAGGAAAAGGGTTTTAGCATAGTTATCTGGATTTAGATTCAGTTATTCCCTTCCCTGAACAGAAAGCACTAGCATATGGGAGCATCTGAATAAATTTGTTCCACCAGTTACACTAAATTTAGTAACTTTTGCTCAGCCAAATGGCTTGAATCAGAAGCAAACACATTTTTAACTCATATTAAATATATGTGGAAAATGTTACTATTGTGTGGATTGTCAGATTAGAAGAAAGCAGCAATATTTTGAAGTTCCCTAGCTCACTATCAAACTGATGATCTGATTAGTGGTTAGGTTTATACCAGCACCTTATCTGGTTTCTTAGCAAATCAGGAAATTTGAGCTGTTTAAAATATGCCTATGTTTTCAGAGGTATTTACCATCTCTTTGGGCTTTTATTTCATTAAATTTTCAGGGGGCAAAATCGTCTTCTCTCACCAGACAGTCATTTTCCAACCCAACCCACATTTACACTGGTAAATATTCAGTTTTCTTGGAACGTTTCCAGGCCTTCCACATGCTCATCATACCGTGGAAAGAAAGGAAGGCTATTACCCTTTTGACAAACTTCTCCACAGCTATAGTTATTCAATTCAACATGCATCAACCAGTAAAACTGTTTCTCTAAAGCTCCTTCTTAAAATAATGATCTTTCAGTTCTCTGAATTACACAACTTCCTTTTACAAAAGTCGGAGGGTGTTCAAACTAACGTATATCTTTTCCCTTTTCAAGACATTGTTGTCTGTGAGTACATAGGCACACAAAGCTTCTAATATACACTTTGTGTGTGCTTGTCATTCTACAAAGAACAAAACATCCTTGGTGTCAAGGGCTTAGTTGCTGCATTTTCAGTGAAATGCAGATAGTTGTCTTCTGATTCCTTTGCTTTCTCTTCCCTCCCTTAAAACAGTTCAGTATTACAGCAAATACAAAACTCTATTCATCATCTCTTAGAAGCAGCTTTGAAAAGCAACTACTTAAAAAACAACAACCCTCCTTGGGAGAAAAAAAATTAAAAAGCATACCTTCTTTGGAATCATCTGCTTCGGACCCCATGATATCAATCTAAATCTTTGAAGATTTAGATGACGTGCCTGTTTGAGAAGCAGCAAAATGAACTTCTCAAAAGAAGAAAAGGGGGCTGGCACTAAGAGAGGAAAAGTTTTGTGAAATCAACCAATGAGAGCTCAGTGGTGTTCCAAAGTCCCACCTCTTGGTGAATGCATCTGAGAACTATCTGAAAAAGAGCACCTTCAGACACCCCTTTTATTTGCCAGAAATGGCTGCCTGTTCAGCTCAGTGTGTGTGTGATACAATGTGAAACCACTGCAAGCCAAGCAGCAGAAGAAGAATATCCAGTTTTCAGGTATTGTTTTATAGACTGACAAGCAGTGGGAGTCCATCTCACACGGACAACAGAAATTGGACTCGTTTCTTCTATCTTTGCTGTAAAAATAAGCCCACATTTTTTAAAAAATCAACTCCATAATTTTTGCTAGATTTTTAGTAGTAATAAAGAGGTGTGTTGTTGTTTTTTAAATCTTACTTGTCCTACATTATTGCTTTGTGCTTTCATTTCCAGGATATCACACTAAATCATGACTGGTGATCAGCAGTCTACCTAAACATATACTGATTCAGTTTCCAAAAACATATTGGGAAAGTGTGTTTGTTTTCACAGTTCACTCTATCAATACACTGATTTGCCAAGTTCCTGGGGAGCAGCCTATGGGGGGGGGAGAATGATACATTAACCATGATTTGTCAAACACCGCAACAAACCTTCCAACTTACATGGATGACTTTATGCACCTAATCTGCAGACTGCATTAAGATCTTCATCCATTAAATAGACAAATCCAGCTCCACTAACCATACTATAATAAAATTTGTGACTGAAGCCACTACTGATCGTATGCCCAAAGTGAATGATAATTCTTAATAACCACATGGAAAGATCTTCAGGATGGTGACAACTTATACAAGCTAAAATGTCAAGGTTTAGCAGATTCTGATCACACATCATTCCAAATTATATATTATTTAACTGATGCTTCAAGCAACTTGTTTAGCCTACATTAAACAAACAGTTAGAATTCAGCATCATTTGTAAAGCAATTTCTTCATCTTTATTTCCTCTTATACTGCTTTGGGTGTCAAAGGAACCAACTTTTATAAGGATATCAAATCAATTGATTGTTGTTTTGGCAGATTCAGAGAAAACATCTCATGTGATGGCATGGGAAGGGAAAACCACTTCCCTTCTCTCTGATGGCTGAATTATAGGGGGAGGGAACACCATTACACCAGAAAATCACCTCTACAGGAAGGCTAAAGTTACTTTTATTAAGATTGGTTATAATAAGAGAACCTTCAAGTCAGATTCGGTTGTGCCTATACCTCGATAAGAGGTATTTCAAGGTAGCCAGTGGTATCCACAAACATCCCCAATGGCAAACCATAATTTGTAGATTCAGATATTACAAAAATTATAAAGGTTTGCGGGTTATAGTTTGCCATTGTGTCTCTACTATATTCAACAAGGTTGGGTAATATTTCAAAGTCAAAGAGGAAAATGTGATCTGAAGGGCAGGGCAGGGCTTCTGGAAGATCTGTCTGCAACTCCTGGGAGCAGCTGTGTCATTCCCCAGAATCCTATAGCAGGGGTGGGCAACCTTGGCTCTTTCATGACTCATGGACTTCAACTCCCAGAATTCCTGAGCCA
>JANHFJ010004671.1:43069-53095 GCA_032468195.1 Cerberus rynchops | reverse complement strand
TGTTTTATCGATGGCTGTACACCGCCCCGAGTCCCTTTGGGAGAGGGGCGGTCTATAAATTTAATAAATAAATAAATGTTTAACGTTATTATTATTTGATAACAAGTGACTCACCATAGCAGCACCTCTGCCAGTCTGAGTGCTGCCAAGCCATGGCATATTGATCGGTGTTCCAGGAGTGCTGTGTGTATAAGGAGTAGTTCCTTGAATATTTCCCAAGTCATCATGAGCATGTATAACTAAGAAGTCATCAGCTCTATAAAACAAAACGTTCAAATGAATATTGGCCATTAATTATTACCTACAAATAGATCCTATTCTAATTCAAAGATGCTTAGCTACCTATATCAATGAATTGTAATTTGATATCACATGAGTTATTGGCAGTAATTTATCTGATTGGTGATGCATTTACCCTTCAGACTTTCTTATCAGCTGTAATACCTACACAGCCAATCAGTGTATGGTTCAAGACAAAGCCAGTTAGTGGCTGAAGGAAAGAGAAATGTTGTCTGTCAGTCAAAAGAAATGTTTTTAATAACATAGTAAGTCAAATTTAGTTATCAGGAAGTTAGGTTTAGTAAGACAAAGAGAAAGATGTATGACCTGAAGTTTACTAAAGAAAAGGACATGAGGCTTAAAAAGTTTTACACAAAACCAGAAGATACAGGTATATCATTATTTGTAAAGTCAGTATTTCTATAGGATATTATTAAATATTCCACGTTAAGTCAATGTTAAGTCATTGTCAAGGATGATTAAATGTTCAATGTTAAATCAATGTTAAGGATATGGGCAAAAAAATACAATAAAAAGAAATACCCTTTAGCTTCTACTTCAGTATCATCATCAACCCAAGTGTAGATCTGAGTTGCTAAAATTCCAGAAACATCCAGTTCTTGAATTTCGTGGCTTGAAGCTATTGCAATACAATTCCTGTTGGCCTAAAATGCAGAAAAATATATTTATTTCACATCATCTGTCTATGGCCCCAATATGTACAGTATACCTGACTCTAGGCAATGAACAAGGCAAGAATAAAATCAAGACTCAACTAAGGTAAAAGGACAAAGGATTTATATGAACTGAAGAGAAACCAGAGAATCAACTAAGGTATATTCAAAGCACAATTATACAAAGCTACAATAGGTACATAGTCAACTTGGACTAAAGGCACATTTGAATAACATTTTAAACAGCCTTGTGAAATGTTGAAAAGATAGAACCAAATACATTGGAGAAACATATTCTCATTTCTACTGCTGAAAAGGCCTGTCAACATTAAAGACGGAATGGGCTCGGCAAGAATGGCAAATTAAACTTCAGCAAGACAATTCCTGATATAGCTTATTTCTGTACTATATAGGGCTTTTAAGTAACAACTAGCAATTTGAAAAGACACACAAGACTGTCATCAACCTATGCAACAACTTTAAATTGACATTATTCTGCAATGGTGAGACTGTCCCGTCAGCAGTTTTTTATACTATAATACGTTATAAATATAATATGTTATAAATATAATATTAACATACATAATAATCTGAAATTAAAATAAGGCTGAATAGTTGAAGTTTCTGAACTGTCTCCAAGGCAGCAGCCCTATATAAAGTACATTACTGAATGGTGATCTGAATATGAGTTACTGTTTCCAGGGCAAGGTTGTGATTGGCGTACCAGATATTACTACAGGGCTTCCATTTGCTCAAGTGTGGGTCTAAATTCCACCCCAAATCATGAAGCACCTTGTTCAGGGGGAACATGACTCATACCCAAAGTAACTAGCAGGATTGATGTTATCAGTTCTGCTCGAAGTTTACCAACAATCAGTAATTCCATCATGATAGAATTTAATGAAAAGAATTGTTCCTAAGATTTTCATGGCATATCCACTCATCGATGATAACCAGTTATAATATAAATTATCAGTTTTATCATCTTAACATAGATTACTTCCCATATAAAATGTCCATGTAGTTCGACTACATTAATCTGTCCTTCTGCTACTCTTTAATTTCATAAATATATACTTGCAATCTGTTAAATTTTTATATTTAGTTTCAGTGTTTATAATATTTTATATGTTTTTAACATTGTATTTGTACATCACCCAGGGTCCCTCTGTGAGGGAGGTGGGGTGGTTTCTAAATGTAAACAATAAAAATAAAAACTATACTTCAAGGAAGATGTCAGTTCTTGGTGCTGTACAGCCCTTGGTGCTGTAGAACCAAAAATCTTTATTACAAAGTAATAATTTAGTGTAGATCCTCTAGTTGGAAGTACAATAGAATTTCCTTCCTCCACATTTAAAGAATATTCCCCCAACTTTTCCATTTGCTATACCTTATTGACAGCAAAGGCAGTAATAATGTCAGATTCTTTATGGATAATTCTTGCTTTACTTCCAGGAGATCCTGCATCATGCTCTATCTGTGTTAAAAAGAAAAAAGGGCAACATATACAATGTAACATAATAATCTTTTAGACATGCAAAAAAAAAAAGATAAATATTAATCAGGAATATATCTAACCTAATTATACATAATTATAACTTCAACCTAGCATAAAAACCATTTTGGTGGGATCCTACCTATATATAATCATTCATTCAAATTAAATTCAGTTCATTCATCTAAAAAACTAGAAAATGGTAGTAAAAATTCCTACAAGATAAACTGAGTCTAAGAAATATCTCATTTATTAATCAGCACTGATCATGTGGAATTAATCATTGATCAGCTTGGAATTTGAAAATTATTTTATATTTATTACATGCCATTTAAAAAAACTAGCAATTTCAAACCAGAACATTGTTAAGTACAATATTTATTTAATTTCTCTAGCCACCCATTTCAACAAGTGACTCTAGGTGGCATATATCATAAAAATAAAAAGCAATGCAGAATAAATGTACATGATCACTGAATTAAATTATTGCCACACATGTTGCTAAGCCAAGATATGGGACTCTAAACACATTCTAACCCTATAACTTCATGGTCTTACAGAATATTGTACAATTCTGTACAGGTACTTCTCAACTTACAACAATTGAGCCCAAAATATCCATTGCTAAGCAAGATAGTTAGGTGAATTGTACCCCATTTTACAACTTTTTTTGCTGTAGTTGTAAAGTGAATCACTGAGGCATATGGTTGTTAAGCAAATGTGGTTTCCCCCATTGACTTTGCTTGTAGGAAGCCAGTTGGGAAGGTTACAAATGGTGATCACATGACCCTGAGGCAGTGCAACTTTCATAAATATATGCTAGTTGCCAAGCACCTGAATTTTCGTCATATGCATGTGGGAATGCGGCAATGGTCATAAATGTGATAACTGGTCAAAAGTCACTTTTTTTAGTATCATTGTAACTTTGAACAGTCACTAAATGAATGGTAAATCAAGGAGTACCTGTACACTAATATACTGCTTAGATTAAAAAGCTACTTGATTGTATATTTTAGCAAATTTGGTTTGGTTAATATCTTACATATGAGGTACTAAAAGGTTTTCTAGAAAGGTTTTCTAGAAAACCTTTTAGGATAATTAGCATACATGTCTTATTATGATACATACCTTATTAATTCCTGATTCTTCTCCTGAACTAGATTTGGTAAGTTCAGCCTGGTCTTCTAATGACTAAATCCAAAAAGGAAAAACAACACAACAGAAAGAACTATGTGAAAAACTAATATATTAATAATATGAAACAATACACAAGGTGAGCATATATAGTAGAGCGCAATTTTGAAATTACCTGTAGTCAGCATAATTTCCTCCATTTTTAAAAATAGTTAAATAACTTGTTTTATATGTAGATAACATATGTACTAGCTTTTTTAGAGGTTATGCAGATCTAATTATGCTTGAATTTTACATGTACGATATTGGGACATAGCTGACAAAGTTATTACTGATGTGTTCTGAAGGTTAATTAGTTTACTTGGAATAAGCTAGAAGATAATGCATGAGAACAGCAGACAAAGTAGCCAACCATATATTATTTTGTATGATGTTATAGAGATAGCTAACACGATGAATATTTCTTCTTCTTAATAGCCAGTAACACAATCCAATGATTCAATAAACTAAAGAGGAATGCAAATAGTTATATGTAATAATACCTTCGCCTTTTCCATTACTAGATTCCTAGGGGAAATGTTTTAGAATTTATTTCTATTGAATAGTAGTAAAATTTTAAATTCGAAAAGAAATGCTAGCTTAATTAAACTGTAATTAATGGACTGAATTTCTATGTAAGCATATAATACTAACCTCATTTAAACACTTTCTTTTGGCAAATATGTTTCTGATAAAGGTTTCTTGGACGATTTCTTGTTTAACGAGGTACTGCCAAAGTCTTTTTACGGATAATGCATAATGACTTTTGGATCTAAAAATGAGAATAATTTTTAACATGTGATATAATTTCAAACAAATACAAGCGATGAATTTTATATACATTAGTATACATATTGACAAATGAAAGCAGAAAACTGTAAAATCAGAAATTTTAATGAAAAACAATCTGCTTCATTCTAACAGCTATTTTGCTCTATATACACACTTCTTCAGGAAAGTCCTTAGCATTTTAGAGAGCAGTGACCTTTAGTTTGAAGATACCTATTGCAAATATTCCTCAGGCATAGAAAGAAAATGGTACAAGTAAAACATAATATATCTGATATTATCCAACACATCATCTATTTTATTTTTCTCAAAAATAATCTTTATAGTTGTAATAAGTAGAACATAGGTAGAGTCTGCTGATCATACTGAATCATTTTACTGAGGAATTACAAAAATGTTTGTATATGTGATATGATTAAGTTATAACATGGAAGATGGGATGGTTGCAAGACTGAAGGAAGTTATTCAAATAATCTTATAATTTTATAAGCCAACATACATAATCTTCATCTTTTCTATTCAGCTTGCATTAATAGTAAGTATTGAACAGTTTTAGAAGTAAGTGGTCACAGAATACTCGGGAAGAAATAATTAAAACTTTGTTTTCCCAGCAGCTGCTTTTTACTGATAGCTATTGATTAATGGTTGAAGTTGAAAGCATGACTCATGTTTCAAATTAGTATATTTAGAATATCAGTGTGGTTAAAGAATTGGTAAGGACCATAAAACTCAGGTTTAATCCTTAAAATAGCAATATCCTTAAAATAGCAATATCAATAGCATTTAGACTTATGTACCGCTTTACAGTACTTTACAGCCCTCTCTAAGTGGTTTACAGAGTCAGCATATTGCCTCAACAATCTGGGTCCTCATTTTACCGACCCCAGAAGGATGGAAGGCTGACTCAACCTTGAGCAGATGAGAATAGAATTACTGGCAGTCAGCAACACTGCATTCTAACCATTGTGCCACCATGGCTAAAAGCTCACTGAGATTCAGAACTAATCCCTTTAGCTCTTAACTTATCCTCCTTTACATGGCTGCTGCTGTTTTATATATCTTTCCTTGATATTTCTATATAAATGTTACCCAAAGCATGATGTAATCTATTTTGATATACATAATTTAAAAAGATTCACAAGAATTAAATTCAAATTCCATATTTTATTTGTCACATACAGTCATACATAGTACGATGTGCAGTGAAATGCTTATGCGACTGCCTGCGACCGTGATGAACTCCAAAAATGAAAGACGCTTCTAGAGAACTCAAGATATTACCCAACAAATTTAAGCTTTTACAGAGAAAATTGTCTTATGTTGTCAGTAAGAAAAAGGGAAATAAAAATCATTGACAAACCAAAAACATTTGAGTTTACAAGAAACCAAGAAAATGCTAGAATACCAATTATGAAAGGAAAAAGAAAATAAAATTATATTAAAATTACAAGAGAAACAACAGTGATAACAGATAAGGGGAACATAAATGAAAACAGAATTTATCAATAGTATGCTAATTTATATAAAGAACAATACTTTCTATGGATAAATAGTTAACAAAACATTTATGAAAGATTACAGAGAAACAGAAAGCATTTGAACAGAGAAGTTCAGAGAAGTTACAGAGAAATGAGAAGTTTGTGGAATTATAAAAAAAAACTAAAATTGGAAAGATGCCTGGATAGTTATCCACTTATTACAAATGATTTGAGGATGAATTCTTATAAGCCTTACAAATATGATGAATTATATTTTTTTGGGGGGTGGGGAGAATATCTGGGACCAGGGGTGTCAAACACAAGGCTAGCACGCTGGATTTGTCCAGCGATGTGGTGGGATCCAGCCCATAGGGTCGTCCTGGAAAATGAAAGGGGCTGGCCCACATGGCTTTGGCCCGGTCTACCCAATGCGAAGAGGAAACATTGGGCCAGTGTTGCTTTGGCCCAGTCTACCCAAAGGAAAGTAGAAACATGCCAGCAGTTTGGGGAGTGGTGTCAAGCTGGCCCTGCCCATCCAGTCAGCCACATCCAGTGAGTGACATCAAGCTAGACACACTCACCCAATCACCCCCCTCGCTCCCCCTCCCTGAGGCCAACCACAGCCCTGATGCGCTCCTCAATGAAATGGAGTTTGACATCCTTGATCTAGACAACTGGAAAGAGGCCAATATTGTATTAATACTTAAAAAGGGCCAAATTTGGACTTCAACAAAAAGTATTGGCTGATGTTATTATTGAATATTTATTCAATTTATGTATACTGCTAAATTTATTCAATTAATATTTCATTATTTGTTATTTACAATGTTAGTTATATTTCACACAAATATAAAATATTGACACAAAGATGAAATATTTAAAAGCAGAACTGAAAGAATTGCAAAGGTCTACCCAGGGATAAGAAACTAAAGCCCTATCAGAAACAGCTCAAACTCTACAGAAAAACCTGGGGGGGAGGGGAAGTAGAGAAAACTAGAATAGCTATTAAATTGTTTTTATTTCCAAATCAGGAGCCCTCTTCTCTACCTTCTTGTCAGAGCAAAGCCCTCTAGCTAAAAAAAAAAAGAAAAGAAATTGAAACAAAGAATAACTGAACATCTAGAACAGTACAAAAACAAGAATTGTCTATATTGAAACTTATTCCAAAGAACCAGTAGTAGCACTAGTATAAAAAGATGTTAATTCTATAACATCAAATATAAGCATTATCTCATTGCAAGAAACAAACTAACTAATGTACAGCATGGCTGCAAGTATAACTTAATATCGAGGATGCAAAACAAATATACAAGAAAAGAAGCCAAACAGTGCACCATCAAAATGCAAGATCTTATTACAAAATAATATCAGCATGCTAAGATCAGAAACAAGTAAGGTAGAACAGAGTGAAGAAAAAAAAGATAAAGAACAGGAAGAATATCTGATCAAGAAATATCACCTAGAAACAAATAAAATCAAGGAAGTGTGGGGAATAACAAAACAACCAATAGCCAAGATGATCAGCAGAGACTGCATTCTAATTGCATACCCTATTACTATCTCATATATATGTTTGTGTCTTTATACATACACACTAGTAGCAAACAATAGGGGATAGTAGAGAACTTGATAAATCTTGGCAAACATTATGCCCTACATTTTATTTATAAATTCTGATAGACAGCATATTGGTAAGCGAAAGTATTTGCACCAAAATATCTACCATACTTTTTTTCTTGTGGGAATCACTCAAGCATATTAACCTTCTATTGGAGGTTTTGTCATGGAAAGCCATTTTTTTCCTCTCTTAACTGTACCCATGGTTGTTTTTGATGTAAAACTTGTTTTCAGTCAAAGAACTCCTTCCTTATCATTTTCTAGGCCCTATTTTATATATCTCTTATGTTTTCTTTTAATTACTTAATCAAATCTTAACAATTTGCATTATTCATGGCAATGAAAAGTTAAAAGATGTACAAATGGCAGAGCTGAATTGTGAATTTGTGAATGAAAAATAAGGTTTCCCAAAAGATT
The DNA here is from genome assembly GCA_032468195.1 of Cerberus rynchops. Taxonomy (NCBI): domain Eukaryota; kingdom Metazoa; phylum Chordata; class Lepidosauria; order Squamata; family Homalopsidae; genus Cerberus; species Cerberus rynchops. The sequence goes on along the minus strand of JANHFJ010004671.1, from coordinate 45,173 downwards.
CCATATACTTCACTAAATAGTAGATAAGAAATATAACAAAATTTGATCTGTTCCAGGTATAAACTTACTTGAAAGGAGTGTTTGTTGGCTCTAGCAAAGCTTTGTGGCGAAGTAATGCAGGGCCTGAAGATGAGGCATCTTGTAAAATGTGAATAGTAATAAAGTTTTCTGGTGGACCTCCATGCATTTCAAGTCGTCTGAGAAGAACTTGTTCCCAGCGCTGAAGAGCCTTTAGAACTGCATGGCACAGCGGTGAACAAACTGGAAGTTCTAATGACAGATATTTTTTATTCAGTACAGTATTTTCTTTAAAGTATATTATATTCTCTGAATGTTTTATACTACATAATTTCCACAACTGTTGCCGTTATCAGAACATTAATAACACTGAAAACCTTCTAGACATGTTTTCTCATTTAAGGTGAATTTCAGAAGTAGCTACGTATATCAAAATTAAGTATGCAAATATACCATTGAATGAAAAACAATGTAGGAACTCTTCAGACAAACAGAAACATTTTACTGAGTTAAAACGGGGTCTAGTTTCTTATTAAGTATGCATCAGTTGTCTGCATCAGCTATTAATAGAATGTCCTAAAGAAAATATTTTTTCCCAATTCCTAGCAGCTCTTGCACTAGAAACATTACTCATCTGCAGAAGTACTGCTGAGAGAAAGAGAGATATGCTTATTTCTCATCTCACCTATCCCATCCCACACTGCATAAATTGTGAAGTTTGTGAATTGGCAGTTGTGTCTGAAAACAGTCTGCTAAAATTGTAGAGAATAAATAGGTAGCCCATCTGAATGTAAATATCTGCAGTTAATATATTCTTACAATCTGTTATCATATATGTATATGATATATCAGATGTTCTGAATTTTACTGACAAAGTTCCATTTTGGATGTCATCATTTTGACAGATCCCCAGCTCAAAAACATGCATTACAAACTTGGTATTATATTTAAATCAAAACTGGGTCATTTCAAATCACAATTATAAAAAGACTTCCTGTTTACTCAAAATATTTGGCATACAGTACTTCTAGTTTAAATGAATGCGGTGATAAACACATAAAAACAGATGACGAATCCATCAATGGTCAAAAATATATTAATTACCTGTAAGATCGTGTCCAGCCAATGGGTAAAAACTTTTCAAGTTACGGAGAACTAGCTGAACCATAGCCAAGCGCATCAATGACCAACTAAACAACAAAAAAGATGTTATTGTTTTTTCAACAATTTCTATGTTGCTGAAGACCGAAAATATTGTGTACTTAGCTAATACTTGTTTTCCTTTTTCTCTTATTACTGTAAACAAATCTATTACAAGGCAGCATATACTATTTTAAATTCATTATAAGAACAAAAAAGGGCACACATCATTAATGTAAGCCTATTTATAATGCTTTTGCAATCTTCTTCCTGACATATACTTCAACTCTATAAAGTAGCTGTTCAAACTCTCTTTGGATAAAACATTGTAATTAGGCAACTCTTTAGAAATGAATTTCTAATTCACACCATATAGTTTTAGTTAATTACTCTAAAAAATGAGTTTTCAAACTCACTATCCCCTTAAGGGTTTATATGCAAATTTTAGGAGGAACACTGGTATTTTTCTATTATTATTCAAACATACAAAGTTGGATTGCTCAGTTAATTCACATCTGCTCTTTCTGGAAAAAACTGACAAGTCACGATTTTTCACAATTCTTACTGCAAAGAACAAATATGAATCAAAATAAATGTAAATTTAAATCTAGATTTCAGGAATTATGTAAATGTAAGACATCCTACCCTTACCATTAAAAATGTAGTTTTAAATTTGTTCTGAACTTTATTTCCAATGAAATTTTATTTTATAAAGTTCTAAGTTGAATAATTGTATTTAATATATACATTAAAGTATAATTATTAAAAGTGTGTATTTAAGTCCAATATATTAATTTTAAGAAATTATGGCAATACAAATTTTGAGAAGCCATAGTTTTGGTAAAGAATTATATAACTCTTCTACATTAAAGTGTCAGGGTTCCACACAACATCCTCAACTCAATTAGAATTCCAGAGAACGAAAGTCCAAAGAATAAAACTTTAT
>JANHFJ010004671.1:7870-19159 GCA_032468195.1 Cerberus rynchops | reverse complement strand
GTATTCTCTGGTTTGGATAATACATCTGTTTCCTGTGCCATTCTACACCTCCAAAACCTAACTTTCCCATCTGAGCAAAGTGTTGCAAGAAGATAAGGAGCTTGGCGGACTGGATAAATTGAAGAAGAACTTAAGTGACCTAAGATTAAAAAACAAAAATCCTTAGAATACTAACCCGAGAACAAAATTAGTTGAACATGACATTTTCAAGCAATTTTTCAGTGCTCTTCAGTTTATAAATCCAGGTTTACTGTTGTAACATGTAACTTTTATGGCAGTTTAATATCTGTTTTTATATTAATTTTCTTTTAAATATTAGGCTTTCAAATTATCATTAAGATGTAATGAAAACTCTGAAGAAAAGTTAGATGAAAATCAGTTAATACATAATTTCCTCTTATCCTATTTGTTTTTTAATTTACAAACCTGCTGATGGTTTAATGCTTACTATCTCCACTCCTTCTGGTAAATTCAGTTTTCGACTATAGACAATTTCTGAAGAAAGAACTAATTGGCTGGTACTCTGAAGATTATCTCTGCAAACTTGATATTTCTTTGTAAAGGAATTGTGAAGCTTTTCTTGGTCCGGAGAAGAATGCAGTTGTTCTTGAGATGCTGTTTCAGATGGTTTAGGAGCTATTTTTTCCTCTACAAAAATTGGAATATTTTATTTAATATTTATTTAAAATACAATCAGCTCTATGAGATTTCAAGATATTCTGAAATTATAGTAACTAAATTCTGTGTTTATATCAACATATTTATTTTTCTAGAAATCACTAGAAATCAACAGCATCAGAGGCTGAGCCAGTTACTAAAGACAATACTTCATATTTATACGTCCTGACTTTCATATACAAAATATTTTAAGAACATACTGATCTTTACCTGGACCATGACACCTCTTTTAGCATTAATTCTTCTGCATCCAGCACAATATTCCATGCTGTAGGCACTATGGACTAGATCTAGTGTCTCTATAGAACTCTTTCACCAGCTCTTGAATTACAACTATAAACATTGACAGTGAACCTAGCCCATTAAGCTTATCTTAGCATTTAGTTCATGTTCTTCATTAATATTCAGGTTCAAGAAGAATAATTCTGACTACAATGACAAAGTGAAATTACTGCCTCATTATTACCTCTTTCTAGATGGAAATTTCATTGACAGTTTTGGATTCTACACATCCTTGTAATATCTTTCTACTTTCTACTTCTTATGGATTAGTGCACCACCAAAAAGCTACTGTCTTTGTCTATACAGTCTTTGATACAAAAGAATTTTGAAATATTATTTTACTTTATTAATAATTTGCCTGTGTCTTTAGTCAAAATGTGTAAAGATTATGAGAAAGAACAGCTAAAAACCATACATGTGTATTTGAAAAAGAATTCAGATTATAGAACATAGAACTGAGAAATTCAATAATAAATACTTAATGAATTTATCCTTTAATTATCAAATGAATACATTCTGCAAGAAGCACAATGTATAAATTCTTACAATATATTATCAAATATTTAGAACATACCCACTGAGACTGGTAGGGATTTCAAATGTAATTTCCACATATGTAACAGTGAGCAGTTTTGAGTATATTCAATTACAATTAAATAAAATTTTTCAGAAAATCCATTCTTCTGATATCCTGCAAAAAGAGAAAAAAGTTTTCAGCAATTAAGAACATCTCTAGCTATTTATTATTGTTCCTTTTTATGTTTTAGCTAGTATTTGCAAATTGATTTTTAAAGGAGCTACAGTTCTCTACAGTTTATAATTCAAAAGTCTTCTTGAAACTAATGGTGCAATTATAGTTTAATTAACCTTTAATCTAAAGGTTTCAATGGGACTTAATGTTCTTTATCAGATTAAATTCATCAGATTAACTTTATTAAACATGAATTTCTCACAGACGATTCATATTATTATGGTATGTTCTATGCATGGTCTACCTTAAGGGTTCTGAAATGTTGTGTTTAATTTAGTCCCCAAGTCAATGCAATTTGAGAAAGGAGCTGCTGTAATTGCTGGACCAATTTTAAAAACACTATCAGTGGCAACCTGCAGCACAGGGTATGAGTATATTTACATTTAGAGGAAAATCAGTTGTTTGTTCCTATTTATACTTCTTAGCTTTGACATGTATAGCACATGTAAGAGGGCAGTGATAAAATGATTGTACTATTTCATATTATACACAAAGTGCAACTTTTGAAGTTTCTCTCATAATAAATTCTTCATAAACATAAATATATGTTTATATTTATAATATAGCAAGGCACCAACTAAAAATATTTGTCCCCGAAGGACAACTTTGTCTTCCTATGGAAATTCTTTTCTTTTAAACTCAAGATTTTTTAACAATGACATATTTAATTTGTAATCAGAAATCATATGTTCCTCTTTGCAATTCATTCAGCCTCAATTTTGCTATTTGGTTAGGATCAGCCCTATGCACCTTCTTTCTTGTTTATAATTATTAAAAGTTAAAATAACATATTAAATTTAGTAATATTTGCCTGGCATGACTTTTTTTCTATGCAGTTTGAATAAAAATGAACTTAGGAGAGAGGAAATCTTTGACAGACATATATTATCAAATTTTATCTTTCTGTTCCCATAGAGAGAAAGAGAAATTGCAAGTTAGAAAAACTAAAAATAGAAACAAAACAAATAAATTCAGACATAAAATTGTATATATCAACATCTTTTAATGTCAAAGGACAGTAAAATTAAAAGTCTTATTTGTATCAAATTATTAGTATTTTAGTGTAGAAAAGAAATGTCAGTATCTGATTATAAAATGTTTTACTACAAACTTAATGCTACAAACGAAAGTGCTTATTACACAATAAATTTCACTTAAGATTTAAGTGTACATGCTTTACCAGGATCCAGTAGTATTGACTCTTTTTCTGAGAATCTATTCTCAAGATTATTGATTATGAAATCTTCTTGAAAAACATGAAGTAGCTGCATTTTCTCACCATACTAAATTAAAAACAGATACATTTTAAATATAATAAACAGAGTAGCAACAATCTAAATACAATAAATATAAATAAATTAGTTTATGATATAAAATATTATACACTTGGCTAACAATAAATACTTGGGTAACGTTGTTTGGTGTCTTTTATTTTTCAATATTTTACTGAAGAATTTTCAATTAAGCATAATGAGTTAAAATAATAGTAAATCTTACCAGTTCTGTAATAGAATTCAGTTCTACAATGCAACCCGGTCTAGCTGTAGATTGCTGACTTATGATGTTAAAAAATTTGCCAACGTATTTCTGTAGTTAGTAACAAAAGCCAATAATTAATTGTCGTGTCATTATAATATTAATTTCATTAATTTCTTCATTTCAATCTACTGACTCTGTTTCGTAAAATTAGCCATACTATATTAACAGGAAGTATTTTTGTTCTAACAACCTAGTAGTTCCTTGTAGCAACAAAACTTTAATGATGTATTTGCTTCTTGTTTTGTTTTGTGTATACAGTTCTTAAGTGAATCAAAATGCATAAAGTATTTTGCATATCATGGAATATTTAATCAGATAATTAAATATAGATTAAGTAAAATCACATTTTACCTTATAAAAACAAGGGCAAACCATATTTGCGTGTTCTTTTCTTTTTTTAATTGAATATAACCAGAAGGATATTCAATCTATTTATTTATTTAAATTTATAGTCTCCCAACTCCAATGGATTCTAATAGTCATTGGGGTACTGCTGGATATTCCAATCTTTTCGATTTTATTTTGTTTTCATGTTACTTTTTAATTTTTATGAGCTGCCCAGAATTGAGAGCAGAAAAATTGAAAATATAAAATAGGATAATAGGTTTTTGCCCAGAGAGAGATAATGTTAGAAAGAGAGGAAAGAAGAGAAGGGGAAAAAAAACAACAACAACAACTTCAAGGCAGATTTTTAAGCAAGTAGCCTTCAATAAGAATGTGTAGTATCTTCAAGCTGGTGAGTATATTTGGAGAATAACAGTGATTTTACATAATAGATGCTAGTATTACAATGACCAAATCAGAAAGTATTCATTTAGTGGAAGTCAATCTGTTTCATTGCAATAATTCAATAAAATTTTATGGAGTTATTTTGGGCCTGGAGGTAGATACATAACCTTCAAAACCTTGGCTCCAGTCATTCACGGGGAATATAATTTTTAAGAATGACAATAAGACCCATATGGATCCCATAGAGATTCTTGTAAGTAAAGATGATATTGATTGTTGATAACAGCTTCCTTTTTGTATTACAAGACAAAAAGTCAACCTGATAGGCACTAAGAGTATCAGGTCATCTTTCCTTCTCTAAATTTGAAATGAAAATTAAAATAAGCAATTAACTCAGGCACAATGTAACATATTTAACTTTATCCTAAATGTTCAAAGTCTGTGAATGCAGCAAATCATTTGGGAAATAAGAATAATTAAACCCACTACTGTTGATAATGATAATTGAATTTATATATGATAGTTTTTAGTTCATAGTTTAAGCAATTGTAACACTACTAATTGTCTTTTTGCAAAAAATCAAAATGTATTTTATTAAGTGTCTATGCTTAGTACATAAAAATAGAACACTGACATTAATTCTGCTAATAGTGAAATACTGAAACTGAGAAATAAAAATTTAAGATAGCAATTTATTCTCCTTGTACTTAATACTTAATAGGTTTTAATACGTTTATTTCACATATTCTTAGTCCAGAAATGATCATGATAAACATACTTCAAAGACTGGTGGTTTATAGATTATATAGTTCCACAGTAATACAATGTGGTTAAGATGCCTAAAATAATATACTCATGTAACATTGCCCAAGTTTCCATTTATTTACACCAACTTACTAAAAAAAAAGATATGGTAGTTTCTTCAGAGGTTCTACAGTATGATCCTGAGATTAGAAATATTTCTTATAAATCATAATTAATCTTTTGATTAACTGAAAAGATAGGTTAACTAAATTTATCTGGCAATATTAATTCTAGTTGAGCTTTACTTACAGAAATTCCTGGATTTGACAGTTCACAGAGTAGCTTTTTGGCATCTATTATGGCTTGATAGAGTCTCAAATGTTGTCCATCACTCGCAACAAAGCAAGCACTTGGTGAATTACAATATGCACCTAAAGATAAATAGAAAAAAAAAACTCTTAACAAAGAGAATTTCAATGCCTTCATCCTATGCTTTTTTTTTTTAAATATGAAGAACTTAATAAAGACTATGTTCTTGTACATATCTGAACATGCTTCAAAGAAGTAGTTTAAAGGACTACTAAAGTAATACTAACAGGTATTATGTGAGAATCCCCAAGAATCTCCTGTAAATGTTGTATAATAATAGTATATTTTCTATAATATATATCAATTTTACTTATAAGGAAGAAAACGTACCTAAGCAGTAACTAGGTATGAGGCAAGGCAACCATGCCACATTTGAAAAAGCAGATACATGAAGAGAATTTATTCTTGCAAGTTCAGAAACTCCCCCAGAAAAAGATAGTGGGCCAACTGGATCAACTCTCCAGAGGATAAGTTCACTGTAAACAGCAGTAAGATCCTGAGATGTGCAGGCAGAACTTTTATTTTGAGGTTCTGGAGATGCTTCTTTTGTGCTATCAAGAACTGGTATCCTCACTGCATTGTGATGAGAGGTTGTGAGTAGCAATGGAAGTACTGAATGGCAAGCTAAGTCATTAAGATGGAAACGATGTCCACAGTATCGTGATTTGTGGCAAATACTGAGAACATTTGAAAAAGCAGATTCCTCTGCAAAGCTGACTAGCCATTGATTTAGAGATCCATCTGCATGCTTGGAAATCATCATAACATTTGGGGTGAAGATACTTAGTTTTACATTGTTGGGTGATTTACTATGACCTGAAGAAATTAACATAGAGCAGGAGCGACCAAGGCCAGATGGTTTTTGTTTGCCTTGCTGAAGAGCAAGGTCAACATTTTTTGTACAAGCATACATCACTATACTTCTGCAAAGTGAATTTGCATCACCAGTAGGAAAGGCAACAGGAATCCTTGAAACAAATGACACCTAAAAATATTTTTAAAAGAAGAGAAAAAGTTCAGAATCAAGTCAAGCTTCCAAAACAATTACATTTTTAAATACATAATACCTGGAAATTTGAAGTACCTGTACTTGACGAAACATGCCTGGTTGGTATTCATCAAGCCAATCAACATGCCATACAAGCAATGATCCATCCATAGGATGAATACTAAATAGCATGTCTGCATTTTTATTCCATTCAGCTAGTTGTATTTCAATTTCATGATCAATAACAGCTGAAGACAAGGGAATGGAGCTTGAATTTAGAACTGATTTTTCACCAGGAAATTCTTTCTGTTCTTGATTTCTTCTCTGTTCTTCTCTACTGTCATCAGTTTCTAGAATCATATAAAAAAGTGAAGATATCTACATATAAGAAAACATACTTAAATCTTGGTTGGTAAAAGAGGTTTTTTAGCTTCTCTGAAACAAGGCTAGTGAAAGACATTTTCAAAATTACATAGTACAGGATTAAGACATTATTCCTGAAATAACTATATAATTTAAAATATTACATTTTATTTCATAAAATCCTTTGACTTGTATTTGCTTGCCCAAAGAGTGTGTAGGAATTCACCTTCTATTGAATATTTATTCATAACTGCACTCGTTAAAAAATTCCAGCTCTTCTAAGAACTGTCTCATTTGCTTTATGATAAGAATCCTAACATTTTCAGGAGAGCCAAAAAATGTATTTTGGCCACCATTACCTAACATGGGAAAAAATTCTCATAATTTTTAGACTTCAAAAATAGCTTTCTTATTCTATTTATATTTTTATCTTTCTGTTGCATCCCACTTGTTACTGACCATAATAAAGATTCATTGACACTCAGGCAGTACTTTAGTAAATCAGTATGTTAGTATTTTATTCCTGAAGTACTTTATAATTTAGTCCAAGGATCTCCAAAGTTGACAACTTCAAGACTTGTAGACTTCAACTCCCAGAATTCCCCAGCCAGCATGGGCAGCTGACAAATTCTGGGAGTTGAAGTCCATAAGTCTTAAAATTGCCAACCTTGGTAATCCCGATTTAGTAAATTCTTTTTAACTATTTGTGTTTTTTAGCATTTTATGTATTTGTTAAATATTTCGAACTATTTTATTTAATTCTATTAATCTTCCAGGAAATTTGTTTTTATTTAGGCACCTTTGCAACCTCTTACAAATACTGCATAAAATACTAATCAGTGATCTTAGAAAATCCACTATGCTAGATTATGTATTTATTTACAATACTTTTGTTTTTACCTTTAAAGCTCAATATAGCACAGATCCAGCTTATTTGTGTGCTCCAGGTCTCTATTATTAAATTTTGTCAATTGATGGGATCCTGGAGGCCTACAACATCCAAAGTAGCCACACCAGCCCTTTAGAATAACTTTGTACCTGACAAGCAAAGGATTCTCATCTTTTAACTTTCTGGAAGGCTATGAAGATCTAGCTCTTCCCCCCAGCAATGGAATAGGTCAAGCTTGGAGGGCATTTGATCTGACACCTGATGGAAGAGTTGTTTTGTTTATAATAGTTGTTGTGAGATGCCTAGGATTATTATATAAGCTCTATAAGTTCTATAAATAATTTATAAATGTTTATACTGCTGGGGTCACAAGACTCCATGTAAAACACAGGAAATATTTCCATATTCTAAAATAGCCACTGTACATGAATCAATTCATTATTCCATGCAGCCTGAAAACAGTGAAGATAACAATATGCATTTTACCTTCATCAGATCTGAAAGTCATCTGATTAGGTTCTTCAGTGCTGGCTTCTGAGGAAATATGCTCAAAATTTCTTTTAAATTGTTGTAAAAAAACTTCCATGGAAAGGGTAAGATGCAATTCTTTATTATTTAGCCAGTGCACTACAAAAGGTCCACCTTTTTCTTCACTTTCATTTAGACTCAGAGACATAATAGAAGGGAGCAAGGGAATATCTACAAATAAAATTATATATTCTATTCAGAACCACATATTTAAACTATTTTTACATTTTAGACAGATTACTTTAGAAAGAGACATATACAAAGATCATAGGACAGATAATTTTCTTTTCCAGCAGCAGGTACAAAGAAATTAATCAGTAATTTACCAGGACACTCTATTTAGCAGAACTAAGTTGCCTTAAATGTTTTAGAAATAAGTAGCATACATAAAACATAAATTTATTTTTAAAAATGAATTAATTAGGACTAATGTTGTTAACATATTTGCTGGTGCAAAGTTCTAGAGGGCTTTTAGAAAGAGCTAATTAAGCCAAACAACGTTAACTTAAAAATGTACAATTTAATATTTAACAAGAAAGATTACACTACACATTTTGTGTGAGGTTACTGATTTTTAATAGACCAATTTGCTATTATAATGACTCTAATTAACACTAATTATCTTAAAAATCAAATTGTCAGCATTCTTCACATGAAGCTGTATAAAGACTTACAACAAAAGTTACTGAATATTATGGTATAATTGCTACAAATCATATCTATATTAATTGCTCTTCAGGCAGCTTGCAATACATGAAACTAAAAACATCCATAAAATCACAATAGAAACAATTCATAATAAATGCAGTCATAAATACTATTAATAACTACTGATGCAATAGGAAGAATTTTTGAAGCAACATTTTGAATGGTTTTACAACTTTAAAATTTTATTCTTTTCAACAGTTTTAGTATCTATACACATTATACTGTGTTTCCCCGAAAATAAGACAGTCTTATTTTTTTTGCCACCAAAAAGGCACCAGGTCTTATTTTGGGGGGAGGGGGTAGATGTCATCCACTGACTCACCTCACTTGCGTGTGTCCTCCGTACCTTCTTTTTGCTGTCAGAGGCCTTCAGGAATTTCTTTGGCTTCGGATAGTTGCAGCCAAGCCTCGCACACCTCAGTCCATTTCTTCTGCAGCCTGCAAGACTTTCCTGAAGGCTTCTATAGCGATCCAGAGCTCTGTTACCAGCTACAGAGGCCTTCAGGAAAGCCTTGCCGGCTGCAGAAGAAATGAGCCGAGGTGTGCGAGGCCTGGCTGCAATTATCCAAAGGTAAGTAGTAGAGCAGCTCCACCCACCCCTCATCCCCACCTTAGCTTAATTTTACCCATGTATCCTGGAATGGATGGGGTCTTAATTAGCGCTTATTTCGGGGGTAGGGCTTATATTGGGCGCACATGTAAAAATCAAACTAAGACTTACTTTCTGAATAGGTCGTATTTTCAGGGAAACATGGGAGTATAATGTGAGATGAATCTAAATTGAACCAACTTATCCTACAATTAAATTTGTTTATTCTTGATCACCTGTGGCTGGATTGATGCTGGCAGCAATGTGGAAATGGCAAAGTGCATTTGACTGCAATGGACTGTTTCGATGAACTACATGAGGGTCTTGCTGATGGGGCAAGTATCCAGTATGTGCAAGTGCTATTGATCTTCTTCTTCCTCGTCGGAAAGGTCTTAGATTTAACTGTTGAGATCAGGAATATATTGTTCATATGACATAATGAACTGCAGAAAAATATTTTCTATACATCTGTACAATCCTTTGATTACATTTAAATAGGGTTGGATAGCTATCTTTCTTAAAAATACAGATCAAAACTCATATACAAATTAAATATTCAAATCAAGCCTTATGAATTATTAAGATCTGGTAGATGTTACTTCTTACCTCTAAAGCATTTTTCATGCTTTCTTTGCTAGAAGCATTCCTCTTAAAGTTATTTAATTTTACTGGTTCAGGCCAATGGTTATATCCACCTTCATATAAGAGGCTATCATTAGGCAACAGAGTTTCTGCCCAGAGGCGGCATATATTATCTTTGCAGCAGGTCAGCAGTACATTACACACAGCACCACTAGTAAAGAAGCAGAAAGAAAATACAAATTTCAGAAAAAGGATTTTTGAATAGCACATACTTTGATTTCATATACATTGTTTTGGGCAACAGATGCTTAAAAATCTCATGGAAACATTATTGATTTTTAATGTAGGATTGCAGTTGTTTATTGCTGTTGTTGTTACTTTTATTATGAGATAACCTACAGACATGTATAGATAAGCCGATTTGCACACCATTTAAGAATGGTGTATAAAAAAACCTAAGGTGAATAAAAAAAAACTAAGAAGGAAAGAATAGACCAGATGAACAGGGATTGACACCAAACAACAATCAGGCAGAAATAATTCCCTAATCAAGGAATTCCCAAGGAGAGAACCACATCCCTGCCATTACTTGCAGGGCAGGCTACTATATATAATATAGACAGGGAGCAAACTCCACACTCACTGGCATTGCTGATATAACCCAGTGAGGTAATGTAACATCTGCAAGCAAACAACCAAGTTTAAAGAGCATCAAGGACTCCACAGTTCAATCCTAAGTAGCCCTGAGGAGGTCTGTTGTAACTTTGAATTGTCACTAATTGGCCAGCTGCAAGTCAAAGACTATATATATATATATATATGGTAATTCTAAAAAAAGTATAGGTCATTAAAATAAGTTTCACATTAATTGATCCCAAATGTATAATTAAATCACACTGGTTACAATCAATGTTCCATTTAATTTCTGATATGCTGTGTGTGGAAAAAAAAGTTACAAAGGTAACAGTTATTGAGGATCTTGTGTGGCCTGAAACGCAACAGAAGTTGATTAAACCTTTGTTGGAGGGAAGATGGAAATTAATTAAACCTTTTTTTAAGAGGAAGGCATTTCTTCATATGTATGAAGCTCTGGAGTTGTGCCTGGCATGTCTCTAGCTGGTCCTCCAAATAAGAAAAAGGACTGTAGTTTCCACTCAGTCTGTACTGAGGAGCTTCTACTCAGACCAAGCAATTATGCTGATGCAGTTAAATTGAAGCAGCAAGCCTGTGGAGAACTTCTTGTGAACCATGAGTTTTATGGTGCTTAAATTTATTATAAATTTTTATTTCTTTATGTATTTGTTTATTCATTCATTCATTCATTCATTCATTCATTCATTCATTCATTCATTCATTCATTTAAATTTTTAAACCACCTCTCTCCCGAGAGGGGACTCGGGGCGGTGTACAACCATCTAAAAAAAACAAGGTATACAATTATAAAAATAAAAAAAAAATAAAAAACAAAACCAATTAGAACCCCAAAATTAATACTAGGCCAGACCGGCCTGTTGAAACAAATGGGTCTTTAATGCGCGCCGGAAGGTCTG